>PVLA01018006.1:0-15682 GCA_004027455.1 Hydrochoerus hydrochaeris | reverse complement strand
CTTTCTGAAATAATGACAGCAGAAGTGAGAAAACAAGTGGGAAAGGGTATGGAGTAAATGGTCTCTCTGGTATAAAAAGAAATGATGCTTAAAATCAAAGATATTAGAGAAGACACAATGAAAGAATAGAGGAGCTTAGAAAAAGATGGAAATGAAAAGTGCCCAGCCTGGGAGAAAAATGGAATCCATGGTATAAAATCCACATGATTGAAATCTCCATTGAAAGTATATGCAACAGATTATATGAAGGAAGAGTAGAATTTCAGATCTTGAAGGAAAGTCAAAGAATGGAAAACAACAGGAAACTTCCATGCAACAGGAACACAGAAAAAAGCAAGGGTAGCTGTTCTCTTTGTAGACAACATGAACTTCAAATCAAGAATGATCAAAGGGTGTAGAGAAGGTCACTACATACTAGTTAAGGGAGGAATTCAAGAGGAAGAGATAACAATCGTAAATATATATGCACCTAACACAGGAACACCCAACTATATAAGACACTAATTAATAGAAATGAAAAATCAAATAAGCAATAACGAAATTGTAGTTGGAGAAATTAATGCCCTGTTGTCATAAGGAGACAGATAAGCTAGACAAAGAAATCAGCAAAAAAATACAACTGAACCAAACCTATTAGCAAATGGACTTAGTAGAAGAAGCCACATCCCAAGGCCGTTGGTCAGAAGCTTAGGCCAGTATAGGCCCAGAAAGAAGCCACACAGCAAGGCTCTGCTGCCATTGGGGGCACATGGTGAACTGCCTCTCCACCACTCCAGAAATCCCAGATTGAGGAAACTGGGTACTCAGCCTAATCTGCTACACTGAAAGACTGGCAGCCAATGCAGGAAGCACCTGGGATGCTGCAACAGGCTGATTCCGAGGAACACAGGGAAATGTAAAGACAAAGGAGCAAAATCCAATCTCAGATCTCCAGCCCACCTAGAAAAAGTTCAGGAGACACAGACATACTAGAAACTAGAAGTCATACACCTGAAATTTGGAGAGAATCAACTTAGTCTTGTATTATTTTGTTACTTTTATATGCCTGTGTCTGATGGTCTGAACAACTATTTTGAAGATAGCAGGAGGCATTATGGTAGCCATTGTAGATTTCCTGTTATCTTGTTTTGAAGTCCTGTGTTGCTCTCATTGCTTTGTTTCCTTTTACTCTGTTTTATTATGTCTGGTTGTATTGGCAGCTATTTTGAAGATAACAAGATATATCATGGTAGCCTTTGTTGACTTCCTATTATCTTATTTTGAAGCACTGTATTGCTTTCATTGTTTTGTTTTGAGGGGCTCTATTCTGTTTTCTTTGTTGGATTTTATTCTCTTTAAAATAAAATTTAAAAAATTAATGTTATCAAAAATAGGTTTTAGAAATACAATGCATATTGCTATCTTCATGTAAAAACTTTTCAGGAGTTCAGTTAGTGGAACAAACTGAAATGGATACATGTTGGGTAGCTGTTTTTTATGCCCCAAAGTCAAGCCTCGAAGTCCCTTCCAAGTCCAAGGGTTTCCCATTCAAGCTTCCTTAACAATTTTCTCATCACTAAAACTAACCTTGTATCAATGCTGATCTTTGTATAAGCTTTGTAGGACTGCCATAACAGAGATCCCAGGCTGTGTGACTTCAAACAACAGAAATTGTTGAATCCTAGCTGGGCTTTCTGGTTACCTTAACAGGATCCCTCCAATATCTGCCATCATTTTCATATTTCCCCAAGTGTTTCTCTGTGTTCTCTTTTTTTCTTATAAGGAGGTAAGTAATTGGATTAAGGGATCATGCAAACTTGATGTTAATTTTCTGTTGAGATCCTCAACTAATTACATTTGCAAAGATGTGACACGGATCTAAACAGACATGAATGGCAGGGGTCAGCATTGTAACTTCCAATCCTTTGTGAAACAACGTGACTTGTTTTATTATTTATAATAGTCAGTGGGTCATCTGTGTAGACCTTCCTGTCATCACCACGTAATGACAGTTTTTTCTCATAGCCTTTTTCTTTCATTCTTTAAAAAATTTTTATTTTATTTTTAAAGTAGTAAAATACCACAGAACAAGATGGAACAAAGCCAATTGAGACAGTATAGTGAAATTGTTACAGAACTTCACAGTAGGTTACTGGGATAACACTAATAGGTACCATAGTATATCTTGTTTTTTTAATAATAGTTGTTCTTTCAATCAGGTATAGCAAAACCAAAGGAAATACAGAACATTATAGAACTTATCAAAACAGAATATTGAATAGAGCAATACCATTAATCAGAACAAAGCAAAACAGTGATAAAAATATTTGCCTTTAAAGAGAGGGTAGAAGGAAATCCCCCTTATTGGTATATTGCATATAATCAGCCTCGCAAGAGATGCTCAGATCTCTAGCTCCCACTTGCTAACGAGGAGGGGGGGATATGAATGTTTGAATCTCAGCCCATGTGCCGGTAAGCTCACAGCCTCTTTCCAGGGTGGTGAGCTGGCTGCTTGGTTTCTGAGCACCCTAAGTTCCAGCATGATGTGGATCTCAGGAGATGCTGATGGTTCTTGCCCTGGGGTGGCCACGGCTGGCCAGGCCATAGCCACTTACCAGGATGGTGAGCTGGCTGCTTGGTTTCTGAGTGCCCTAAGTTCCAACATGGCATGGATCTCAGGAGACTCTAATGGTTCTCTCTCTTTCATTCTTTTTGTCTTCTTAGGTATTCTTTCTTTTTCTTCAACTACAAAAAATGTTGAATTAAAATCGTAAGGACCAACAACTTTAATTTATTCTTAATTTTATTATGAATCTTTCAAAAATTTCACAAAAAAGTGTAATGTATTTAATGTAGAATTTTAATGAATATCTTCTTTATACTGATTACTTCTTAACTAGTCAAAAGGTTACTTTTGGATTTTCTTAAATGTTGAATAAGAACTGTATGTTATTGACACTTTTTAGCATCAATTGCAATGCCTGTCTTTTTAATCTACCCTTTTATGTAACCAGAGGACTTTAATTTAAACTGACAAGTGACAGATTAAAAGCAGAAAAAGTTTCATCCTATGCATATAGAAGCCAATGAAAAAAGTGCCTGGCTCATTAAATGACTAAAAGTTTACATACCTGACTTAGTAGAGAAAAGCAGAAAGCAGAAAAGATGTTTATGGGAAGAATAAACAGTTTTATTTAGGAAATACAAATGACGTTTTTGGAAAACAATTTGAGTAGAAGCTTTGTGATGATGATTCTTTATGTTGAGAATATTCTGTCATTTTCTTGAAGATATGAAGAGGGGATTTACTGTTACCTTGTTTCCCAGAAGTTTCTGTGTTTAGTCAGATGTGAGAAGCTAGGACAAAGGCTTACTTCTGCATCTGGTGTGTCTCCACTATCTTTAGCTTTAAATCACTTCATGACTCTGGAAGTCCAAGTGGTTTCCACATGACAAAATGTAACAGCAGTACATCATTTTCTTCCTGAGATAAACTTAATATAACTAAAAAAGTTTTTCCCTAGTGCATTGCAGAATTCAATTTGGCTAGTAGTATAATAAGATTATTAATTTACATTCCACAGTAAAATTAATTTTTCTTTGTTTACTTTTCTCACAAAAGTTTGGACAATTTTCAACTTTTTTCTGATTCTAAAATATTATATTATCACTTAGGTAATGCTGGGTACAAATGTTTTACAACTTGTCCCTTGAGGTAAATATTAGAGTGATATTTATTATTTACTCATATTCTTAATTACATTTTAAAATTTTTAATATTTATTTTTCAAAACAGTGTTAGATGTACAAAAACTTGAGAACATAATAGAGTTTTTATATACATTGCTCCCTATATCATTAACATCTTATATAACTGTGACATATTTATACTGTTACACAAATGTGGAATATTTTGCTGTAATAGCAGTTAAGTTATGGTACATTGTAGAATTAATGAGCCAATATTAAAGACTTTTGGGGCCAGGTATATAGTTCAATGGCACAAGTGCCTGTCTGGCAAGCACAAGGTTATGAGTTCAATCCTTTGTACAAAAAATTTTTTTTTCATTTACTAAAATCTTCACTATATTTAACTGTACTAATTTATCAAATGAAGATTTATTTCCTAGTGTTCTTTTGATTATAGCAATTTCTTAGACTCCTGATTTTGAGGAGCTGTTTTGATTTGTTTTGTTTTTTCTCTTAATCAGACAGTGTTGATGGATTTGAGGGAAGAAAACCACAGGAGTAAAGTGCACTGCTTTTTCACTGACAGCTATAGTTCTTAAATTATTTTTCTTTGCATCACTTTACAGTCATTGAATTGTTATTTCCTGGTCCTTTGTTATTTTAAAGAGATCTTTTCTTTCACAATCACTAGCTGCAAACCTGCCTTCAAGGTCTGAAAGTTTATCTTCAGTTTCTTTCACGCAGTTTTGCCAGCTTTCAATGGAGTATTTACTTTCCTGGATATCTCTCTCAATCAGTTTCATGCATTCTGAATCTTTCTTATAATGTTCATTCATGGTTTCCTTCATTTTACTATGTTCCACTATTTTTTTATCTATGTCTTCTTCAGAGATGCTCAGCAATTCTTTTATTATGTTTTTCATTTCTTCTTCAACCTGAAATAGTATTTCTGTTCTAATTCCTTTTATAGCCTCATGAAATCGTTTCTTTACTTCAGTTGCCATCACTTGGAAACTTTATGTGTGCAACTCCCAATCTCTTCAGTGTTTACATCTCCTGGACTTGCTTTGCATGAGTTGGAGGCCAGAGACTTCCTTTTGCTTGTTCCTCTTAACATTTTCCTGGGTTTTTCTGGACAAACACATAGTGGGGGACCAGGCATTTCCTGGGTTGGCTACAATTTCTCTGAAGTGTGACTGGCTGGTTTTCCTGGCCAGGGCTGGCTATGAGTATGTGATATTAACCACTGGGTTTGCTGGTGTAGGGCTGGCTGGTACTTTTCCCAGCCTGTGCTGTTTACCATAAAGAAACATCCCAGATGGCTGCTGGTGTGCACATCGGGGCAGGGCTGGCTGCTGCCTCCAAGACCAAAATAGAGATGGCAGGAAGCATCCCTGGTGGTGGCTGGTGTGTGCCATGATGCTTTTTTTGTGTAATATGTTTTTCAGGAACATGGGCATGAAGATATGTTATCTGTATATTTCTTGTTAATCAACACCACAGCTGTGCAACTTTTAAGTGTTGAAATGATTGATTATATATCAGAAAAAATAAAGCGGTCATTTTATGTCAGTATATCCTCAGATGGAGTGGCTCTCATGCCTTGACCCCTTTCTGGTTTCACTGTTCAGGTCACTTCTGGATGTGTGTCTGTACACTGTGTCATCCGCAGAGAATTGTTACTAACTGAAAAAATATCACTTGAGCTTAACAGTGTTTTGCAGGATGTAACTGAAATTATTAACCATATTAAAGTTCATGGGTTTTCTGCAGGGGCAGCAACCAAGACAAGATTACAGAGTAAATTGGACATAAGCAACACACTTGGATATTATTGTCTCCCATCACCCTCACAGAGGAGCATCTCATTGTAGGGAAACAACCTCATGGTTCCCACTAATTTAGCATTATGGTGACCTGCATATTTATTTTATCATATATTATGAACTTATAATAAAAAAAAAACAAAGTGCATAACAAATATAATACAACTGAATCATTCCAAATCCACCCCCTTCCTGGTCTGTGGAAACATTGTCTTCCGTCAAACCATTCTCTGGTGCCAAAAAAGGTTGAGAAGTGTTGTTTTAGGACATGTAACATGTTTGGAACACCCTTATTTCTCTGACTTTTTGCATGGTAATGATAACTGATCTTACTGACTCCGGAGGGCTGCTTTTTCTTTAAAACTAGATTATCTTAGTCACAAATATGTATGGGAGGAAAACATAAAACCTGGAAAGGAAAAAGTTGAGGAGGAAGAGGTGGTGAGGCAGGAGCAGAAAACACCCACCATTCTTTAGATCTAAATGTCCCCTGAAATCTTCATGTGTGGTGAAGATTTCAAGGTGAATGGATCATGTGGGTGCTCTGCTCATCAGTGAATTAGTCTACTGATGAATTCACAGCTAAATTGCTGTTAGGAGTTTATATCTGGTCGGGAATGAGTCGAAAGGGCGTGATACAGAAGGGTATCTCTCCCTCCCTGGCTCTTCTTCACTTCTCTCTCTGTCTCAGCTTCCTGGCCACGATGAATTGAGTACTTCTTCTATCCTGTTCCTGCCTGGAGTCAGCCAACCATGAACCAAATAAGTAAGCCAAGACAAATGTCTCCTTCTTACGTTGTTGAACTTGGATATTTTGTCTCAGAAAATAAGGAAAACCCCACTGAATTTGGAAACACTTCTGATGGGTCCACACATAGTTGAATAGAACCTGACAATAGAATATTTTCCACACAACCGGGACATTATTCAAGTCAAAGAGCTGGTATTTCTACCATTTCTCAGTTCCTACATTTTCACAGTGGAAGCAATCTGAGGGCAAAGAAAGGTTAGCTCATGTTCAAGGGCAGATATTGTTTTAATTGCAGCCTCAATTACAGGCAGCTCACTTTCCATTGGTTTGTTCTGTCTTCAGGTAGGTGACAGTGGATCCCAAACTAATTACAAAGATGGAAAACTATTTTCTCTTCTTCATTTTTTCTTTTACTATTTTGAAATCTAACCCAACTGGCTTCTTTAACATTTTTCCACAAAATATTAGCAAATTATGCAATCATAGATCCATGATTATCATACTATAAAGTTCAAGTGCAAGATCAACTCAAAATTAGCAAGGTTTTTCCAGGTGTGGAGCCTCCTGCTTTTTATCCCAGAACTCCTGGAAGGCTGAGTCATGAAAGTAAGAGGGCATTAAATAAATAAATGAAAAGACAAAAATTTGAGCTGGGTATGGTGGCACCCTCCTATAATCCCAGCACTTGGGAGGCTGAGGCAGACAGATCATTGCAAATTCAAGACCAGCCTAGGTTACAAAGTGAGCCCAAGGCCAGCCTGAACCACACAGTGAGACCTTGTCTCAAAAACATGGAAAAAAAAACCCCAAAAACAAAACTTGCAAGTGTGAGTTAAGCCTGGGTAAGTTCAGGAGACAGTCACAGAATAAAACATTTTAAATGCCTGGTGATATACTTAAATGTAAAGGCCTGATTTTAATTCCAAAATGTTTTCAAAAGCATCAAGTTATCATCTCTATATGAGTTTAACTTTTCATTCCGGTTGGTTTATGGCAAACCCTCTTGTTGCACTAGTCTTTTAAAATCCATGTACATTTTTTCTCATTTCCTCTTAAGAAAACATTTCTAGAAAGGTAGCAAGATTGTATATAGAAGATGCTGTTGTCTTCATGTGATCTTACCTTGGATTTGCCAGAGAGTGAAAAGGAGGAGATATATTTCAGATATTTACAAAAACTGAGAAATACCAGGAAGTGCTAGATGAGTGGGCTCAGTTGTGTGTAAAGGGATATAGATTTAAGAGGAAGCCAACACAAGTGCAAGAAAAGGTTAGAAGCCATAAAAGGACTTAGTGAGTATTCTGAGTTCTTTAAATTCCCCGATAGTGTGCTGGTTAGAACACTTATTGGCTTTTGAATCAAAATGATAGGAAATCTTCAAAGGCTACCATAGTGTCTCATTTTCTATTTGGGTCCTGCCCTAGATCCCCAATCTTCCAAATGAGTATACGGTGGAGGTTAACGGTGGAGGTTAAATTAAAAAAGACAAATAGTATGATTTTAGGGCTTCAGGAGATCAAAACTCTTTAGTTGAGCTCGCAACTCCAAGGGCTAAGACCAAGTCTTCTCTGGATTAGCCCACTTTATTAGGACCAAGGACAAAAGGTGAGAAAACTGAGAAAAGCGCAGGAAATGAGCAAGAGCTCAGGAGTCCCTTCAAGGACTTCGCCAAGTGGTAAATTATGCCAATTTAGGAGAACCATCTTATCTCCAAGAAAACATTCATGGTAGGATTGAGACTATAGGAGTGAACCTCCTTTAACTGCTATCTCCATTTACTTAATTAGTGGAGGAGCCAAGGTGTCTTCAGCTGTGACCTTATCTTGCCCTTTGAGGTATCTCTGGCCTCATTGGCTGCTACAAACCTCAGCCAAGATCAGTGATTCATAGAGGTTCACTTACTATGAATCAGCTCCTAATGCCAGGCAAGGGGCTGAAGCCTAGGACAGACTCACAAATAAACATAGAAAGCCAATTACCAAATTTAAATCCTGCTCAGAGCCACTGGGTAGTGGTCTCCAACAATTTTTTTCAGTGTAGTTGTTCATACTATCACACATACTAAAATTCTTGTAAACCCTTTAGGTGAAGTTCTAGGCATACATAAGCCTATACATGTACATCTATTTTTTTCTGTTTTAACAGGAAAAACAAAACAACAAATAAATAACTATATCTAAGAACCCAAAACAATAACAATGTAGGCTTTCAAAACAAGGAGGTAGGAACCTAACAATTTTTGTTGTTTTGCATAGTTATCTTCATAAGTCTTATTTGAATTACCGGATATAGTCATGTAAAAGTAATCTAATCCTACAGATGTTATCTGTTTTGTTCCAAGAACTAATAGGATTAGTAGTACAATCATTTTATTTTATTTTGGTTTTTTTTTTTTTTGGTACTGGGGATTGAACTCACGACCACATGCTTGCAAGGCAGGTGCATATGCCGCTGAACTAAATCCCTGGCCCTGTACAATCATTTTAGTAATCTTAAGTGTATATGTACAAATTTATATCTTATTCATTTCTCTTTTTCCCTGTGTTGAGTTTTTTTTCCTCTTTGAGCAGTTATTTACCCTTTCACAATATTTATTGAAGATTTTGTATCCTATTTATTTTTAAGTTTCTTGTACTAGGGAGAAAATAAGGTATTTACACATGAGTTTGATTTATTTCACTTATGAGTATGGTCTCAAGTCCCATCCATTTACTTATCAAAGCCTCAATATGGTCTTTTTTTTTTTTTTTTTAGCTGAGTAGTACTCCATTGTATAAAAACACCACGACTTTTTTATCCATTCCTCAGTTGATGGGCATTTGGGTTGTTTCCAAGATTTAGCTATCATAAATTGTGCTGCTATAAACATGAGTGCACGTATATCACTATGATATAATGGTTTCAGTTCTTTTGGGAATATGCCCAGAAGTAGAATGGCTGGGTCAAATGGGACTTCCAATCCTAGCTTTTTGAGGAACCTGCATACTGGTTTCCACAGTGGATGCACCAGTCTACACTTCCACCAATAGTGCAGAAGAGTTCCATTTTCCCCACATGCTCTTCAGCATTTGTTATTGGTGTTTTCTTGATCTTGGCCATCCTTTCTGGGTGGAATTTCAGTGTTGTTTTAATTTGCATTTCTTTAATAACAAAGATGTTGAACATTTTTTCATGTATTTATTTGCCATTTTTATTTCTTCAGCTGAGAAGTATGTATTTATCTCAGATGTCCATGTTTGGATTGGGTCTTTGAATTTCAGGGGTCTGATTTTTAAAAATTCTTTATATGTTCAAGATAGAACTGTTTGAGGGACAGTTGACTAAGATTTCTTCCCAGTTCATGGGTTTTCTATTCACTCTGTTGGAGATTTCTTTTGACACACAAAAACTTTTTAATAAGATGAGATCCCAGTTATTGATTCTGGGAAATATTTCCTGTGTGGTTTGATTTTTATTCATGAATTCTCTACCTACCCCTGTATCTTCAAGATTTCTACCTACTTTTCTTCCAAGAGATTTAGTGTTTCTGTTTTAATATTTAGATCTTTGATCTATTTTGACTTTAGTTTAGCGCATTGTGATAGACATGGATCTAGTTTTATTTTTCAGCTTATAGAGAGCCAGTTTTTCCAGCACCACTTGTTAAAGAGGCTATCTTTCTTCCAATGAAGGTGTTTGGCCCCTTTGTTAAAGATAAAGTGGCTGAGTGTGTTTGTAGTTGTGGTTGTATCTTCTAATCTATTCCATTGATCTTCTGGTCTGTTTCTCTTTGCCACTACCATGCTGATTTTATCATAGTAGCTTTGTAGCATGGCTTGAAGTCAGTGATTGTGATGCCTCCTGCCTTGCCTTTGTTGCCCAGAATTACCTTTGCTATTCTAGGTCTTCTCTGGTTCCAGATGAATTTGAAGAATGATTTCTCTAAATCTGTGAGGTATGCTAATGGTATTTTGATTGGAATTACATTAAATCTGTATAATAATTTTGATAGAATGGCTATTTTCACAATGTTTGTTCTTCCTGTCCATGAATAAGGAATGTTTTTCCATTTTCTGAGATCCTCTTTGAATGTGTTTGTAGTTGTAGCTGTATTTTCTGATCTATTCCTTTGATCTTCAGGTGTGTTTTTTATCCCAATACCATGTTGATTTTATTACAATAGCTTTGTGGCATGGCTTGAAGTCAGGGATTGTGATGCCTCCTGCCTTGCCTTGGTTGCCGAGAATTTCCTTTGCTATTGTAGGTTTTTTCAGGTTCCAGATGAATTTGAAGAATGATTTTTCTGGATCTGTGAGCTATGCTAATGGTATTTTGATTGGAATTGCATTAAATCTGTATAATAATTTTGGTAGAATGGCCATTTTCACAATGTTTGTTCTTCCTGTCCATGAATAAGGAATGTTTTCCTGAGATCCTGTTTGATTTCTTTTTTCAGAGTACTGTAATTTTCACTGAATAGATCTTTAACTTCCTTTGTTAGATTGATTTCTAAGTATTTCAGTTTTTTGGATGCAACTGTGAAGGGTGTGGTTTCTCTTTCTTCCCTTTCAGTGAGTTTGTTGTTTATGTAGAGGAATGCTAAAATATTAATATAATAATAGTTTATTATTATTATCTTCCTTTTCTATCTTCATTTCTTTTATTTCTCTTTCTTGTCTAATTGATCTGGCTATATATTTCTAGCACTATATTGAAGAGCAGTGGTGATACTGTGCAGCCTTGTCTTGTTTTTGACTTTAGAGTGAAAGCTTTCAGTTCCTGATCATTTAATGTGATGCTGGATGTTGGTTTGTCATAGATGGCTTTTATCAGGTTAAGATAAAGACTATCCCAACTTTCCATAGTGTTCTTATCATGAACAAGTGTTAGATTTTATCAAAAGCTTTTTCTGCATATATCAAGATTATAATGTGATTCTTATCGTTGGCTCTATTGATATGATGTATTATGATTATTGATTTCCATGTGTTGAACCATCCCTGAATTCCTGGGATGAATCCCACTTGGTCAAGGTGTATAATCTTGATGACTTGCTGAATTTTGTTTGCTAGTATTTTATTGAGGAGTTTTTCATTTATGTTCATTAGGGAGATTGGACTGTAGTTCTTTTTTCTTTTTTTTTTTTTGGTTGGGTCTTTCTCTGGTTTTGGTATTAGAGTGACACTTGCTTTCAGGAATGAGTTAGGGAGAATTGCTTCCCTTTCAATTTCATTGAAGAGTCTGAGGAGTGTTGACATTAAGTCTTCTTTCAATTTCTTCTAGAATTCAGCTGTGAATCCATCAGGACCTGGGATTTTCTTTGTTGGTAAGGTTCTAATTACATTTTCAGTTTCATTAACTGAATTTGGGTTATTCAATCTTCTTGATTCAGCTTTGGTAATTCATATGTTTCTAGGAATCTGTCCATTTCTGCTGTGTTATCAAACCTATCAGAGTAGAGATTTTCAAATTAGGTATTGATGACCTTTTGTATTTTCACAGGGTCTGTAATGATTTCACCCTTTTTATTCCTTATTGCCTGAATTTGAGTTTTTTCTTTCCTTTTAAAAATAAGGTTAGCCAGGGGCTTAACAATTTTTTTTATTCTTTCAAAGAACCAACTCTGTGATTTGATAATTCTTTGTATTGTTTTCTTAGTCTGTATTGTGTTGATTTCTGCTCTGATCTTTATAATTTCCTCCCTTCTTTTGGCTTTGGGCTTGGCTTGCTCTTCTTTTTCTAGATGTTTGAGGTGTAGTATCAGGTTTTTTATTTGTGTTCATTCTGTTTTCCTGATGTGGGAGTTCACCACAATAAACTTCCCTCTGAAGACTGCTTTATTGTATCCCACAGGTTCCAGTAAGATGTATTTTTATTTTCATTTACCTGTTGATATTTTTTAATTTCTTCTTTAATTTCTCCTATGATACATTAATTGTTCAGGAATGTATTATTTAATTTCCATGTGTTTATGGAGTTTTTGCCATTTCTTTTGTCATTAATATCCAGTTTTATACACTATGATCAGTTAATATGCATGGGATAATTTTGATTCTTTTGCATTTACATAAGCATGTTCTATAGGCTAGTATATGGACTATTTTAGAGAATGTTCCATGTGAAGCTGAATAGAATATATATTCTGATGTTGGGTGGCACACTCTACACATCTACTGAGTCCATTTGTTTACAAGTTTGATTCAATTGTGTTATTTCTTTGCTAACTGTCTGTCTAGTTGATCTGTCTCTTTGTGTCAAAGGGTGTTAGTCTTTCATTATAATTGTGTTATTGCTAATTTGATTTTTCATTTCTATTAGTATTTATTTTACGCAGCTGGGTGCTCCCATTTTTGATGCATATATATATATATATATATATATATATATATGATTGTTATCTCTTCCTTTTCAAGTTTTCCCCTAACTAGTATGTAGTGACCTTCTTTATGTCTTCTGATTATTCTTGGTTTGAAGTTCACATTATCTGCAAACAGTACAGCCAATCCTATTTTTTTGGGGTGGGTTCTTTTTGCATGAAGTATTGTTTTCCATCCTTTGACTTTTCAGTCTATGAATTTCCTTTTGGGTTAGATGGGTTTCTTGCATATTGTATATGGTTAGATGGTGTTTCTTGATCCATTCTGCCAGTCTATTTCTTTTAATTGTGAATTGAGGCCATTTAAATTAATGGTTATAACATATATATATATATATATATATATATATATATATATATATATATTGGCCCATTTTTGTCATGTTATCTTTCTGCTGTTACTTCTTTACCTTTCCTCTCTCTTTAATTGTCTGCTCTGCTTAGTGGGGTTTTTTGTTGTTGTTGTTGGTGTTCTTGGAGTGGCAATTGTTTTTATGTCTATCTAGAATATCTTTCAGTATTCTTTGCACTGTTGGTTTGGTGGTCATGAAGTTCTTCAGCTGTTCTTTGTTGTGGAAGTATCTTATGACTCCAATTTTAAAGGACAGTTTTGCAGGGTGCATCAATCTGGGTTGGAAGTCATTTTCCTTTAGGATTTGAAATACTTCACTATATGCCCTTCTAGACTTCACTGTTTGTGTTGAGAAGTCTGTTGTGATCTGATGGGCTTTCCTTTATAGGCAATCTGTCTCTTCTCTCTAACAGCTTTTAATATTCTGTTCTTATGTTGAATTTCTGGGATATTGATTATTGTATGTGTGGGTGTAGATTTATTTTGGTTATGACTAATTGGAGTTCTATACGCTTCACTTATATGTATATCAGTTTTGTTTCCCATGTTTGGGAACTTTTCTGCAATTACTTCTGTAAATAGTTTTTGATATTTGTGTTGTCCCCTTCTTTTTCATTTATACCTATCAATCTTATTTTATTTTTCTTTGCATCATCTTGCAACTGTTGAATCATTATTTCCTGATTCCTTGTTATTTTTAACTGATTTTTCCTTTCTTGTTCATTAACTTCAATCTTGTCTTTGAGATCTGAAAGTCTATCTTCACATTCATTGAGGCCATTTTTCCAGCATTTGATGGACTTTTGATTTCCTGGATATCTCCTTGAATCTGTTTCATGTATTCTATTTTTTTCTTATGTTGTTCTTGCAAGATTACCATCTTTTTGCCGTGCTCCTTGATTTTTCTTAACTGTGTACTTCTTTAGATGTGTTTGGCACTTCTTTTATTATATTTATCATTTTTGTTTTACCTGGAGATTATTTCTAATCTGAGTTTCTTTATAGCTTCATGGAGTTGCTTCTTTACTTCAGTTGCTATCATCTCAGAAGTTTCCGGTATATGACTTAGTTATTTTTTACTTGCTGCTGGGACAAAATACCTGACCCTCAAAATGAAGGAAGAAAAGGCTTATTTAGTCCATACTCAGTTGGATCCAAGGCAGCATGGCATGGCAGGGCAGCCATTCATGGCTGATGCAAACAGCAAGGTGCAAACTGGCAAGAGAAGAGAGAGACACACCTTCCTGCCGCTACATCCTATCCTGGCTCCACCCCTAGGTGAATGTAGCACTTACACCACCAATCCAAGTGCTAGACAATGAACCAATCAGAAACACATAATTGCATGAGGCTTGGGGGCCACTGACATAAACCATGACAATGGCTTACATTTTCTTCTGTGTCCATGTCTCCTAGGCTTGTTTGGGCTGAGCTAGAGGTTTGAGATTGTATTTTGCTCTTTATTTTTGTCACTTACCTGTATTCCTCAGTTCCCTAGTGGCACATACAGGCTCCTGAGATGGGAGGTTGACACTGGGTGGACCTTCAGCACTTCCCATGAGGCTCACTGAAGCTCCTTGACTAGTTGAGGACACTGGGGGGGCCCTTCCAGGATCTGATTGGTGTAGTAAGGGTGAATGATATGTGGAGTATGTTGGGCAGGCTTTCAGCTCATGCCATGTGGCATACCAACACTCCCCAGATTCTCTGGGTGTGGCTCTACCAGGTTTGGAGCAAAGACCCACTGCTGCACAGCTAGGCAGAGATTGCTGTGGCAGGCTTAAGCTCACATGCAGTAGCTCCTGGCTACCAGGAGGTCACTTGGCGGGGCCCAACCAGGACCCAAGTGGCAACCTAAAAGTCCTTCAGTGTTCAGGGATGCTAGGTGGAGGCCTTCCAGGTTCCAAGCAGAGTCCTGCAGCTGCACAGCTAGGTAGGCATCACTGCTGTGGGATTCAGTTCACACATAGCAGCTCCCTGCTACCTGAAGGTCGCTAGGCAGGGCCCAGCCAGGACCAGGGTAATGACCCAGTGGTCCTGCAGTGTTTGGGGATGCTGGGCAGGGGCCTACCAGATTCTAGGTAGAGTCCCATGGCTGCACAGATAGGTAGAGATCTATAAATTACTTTATGTTGCAGACTATAGAAATGAATTTGATATGTGTTATTGATGTCAAATATCTACTATGAATGTCTAGAATATTCCACAGAAATCATGCACTCAGAGGCTGGGCTTTTGGAAGCTAATTGGATCACAAGGGCATTATACTCATCAATAGATTTATCCACTAATGATTTAATAGCTGAGTGTGCTCTTTGGAGGTGGGGCCTGGTGAGAGGGGTCACTGGAGCCACGACCAGGAAGGCTGAACTGTGTGTCTCTCTCTCTGTGTCCTGGCCATCATGATGTGAGTAGCTTTCCTCCATGGCTGGCCCTTCCACCTGCCCTTTTTGCATTTGAGCCTCCCAACCAAGGACTGAAAACTTATGAAACTATGAGCCCAAATGCATCTTTCCTTCTTTAAATCATGAATGTAGGGGCTGGAGGAGCTCAGAAATGAGGAAGGAGACTGTGACAGTCTGTAAAGATCAGGCTTCAGAACTCCTCTATAGACATGGTCCTGGGCTTCCAAGTTAGAATTCATGACTGTACTCCAGGTAGTTAGTGTAGGCTTCATGTTTCTTTTCTTTCAAGATAATTATTATCTAACCTGCAAAAGCCAAGGTCTT
>PVLA01018005.1:0-15690 GCA_004027455.1 Hydrochoerus hydrochaeris | reverse complement strand
TTTCAACGCACTGTGTTTTGGTTCAATTTAAATGGTGTGCACTGTATTTCACTTAAGGTAAATAGGCATTTCATAGGAAGTGATTTGTGTGGATTGCATTCCATTCATTCTCATAATTATGAATGTGTAAATCACTAATGTAGCATAGAGAAGTACTGAATTCCTGCTGGATGCACTTTCAAGACACTGCTTTTTGGTTCTATTTGAAGTGTGTTCTGTGTATTTCACAAGAAAGTTAATGGCATCTTGTAAGAATCGGATTTTGTGCTTTGGATTCCATTCATTCTCATTATGATGAATGTGTAAATATCTTGTGTAACACACAGAAAAAATGAATTACTGCTGCATGCATTTTTGAAAGCACTGTGTTTTGATTCCATTTCAATCGTGTGCACTGGATTTCACATCAGGTAAAAAGGCATTTCTTGGGAAGAGTGTTGTGTGCATTGCCTTCCATTCATTCTCATTAGAATGAATGTGTAAATCAGTTATGTAGCAGAGAGAAGTACTGAATTCCTGCTGCATGCACTTTCAAAACACTGTGCTTTGGTTCAATTACAAGTGTGTTCTGTGTATTTCAAAAGAAGGATAATGGGATTGTATAGCAAGAGTTTTTGTGTTTGGGCTTCCATTCTTTCTCGTTATGATGAAGTTGTAAATGTCTTGCCTAAAACACAGAACAAATGAATTACTGCTGCATTCCCCTTGAAAACACTGTGTTTTGGTCCCATTTCAATGGTGTGCACTGTATTTCACAAAGGGTAAACAGACATTTCGTAGGAAGTGGTTTGTGTGCAATGCCTTCCATTCATACTCATTAGGATGAATGTGTAAATCACTTATGTAGAAGAGAGAAGTACTGAATTCCTCATGCATGCACTTTGAAAACACTTTGTTTTGGTTCCATTTTAACTGTGTTCTGTGTATTTCACAAGAAGTGTAAAGGCATTTTGTAGGAAGTGGGTTTATGTGTTAGCCTCCAGTCATTGTCATTATGATGAATGTTTCAATCACTTGCATAGCACAGAAAACTACTGAATTCCTGCTACATGCAATATCAAAACTCTGTGTTTTGCTTCTATTTCAACTCTGTTCTGTGTATTTCACTGGAAGGACATTTGGATTTTGTAGGAGACGTGTTTTGGCTTCCATTCCTTCTCATTATGATGAATGTGTAAATGTCTTATGTAACACACGGAACAAATGAATTCCTGCTGCATACAATTTGAAAACACTGTGTTTTGGTTCCATTTCTATGTAGTTCAATGTATTTCACATAAGGCAAAAAGGCATTTCATAGGAATAGCTTTTTTTGCATTGCCTTACGTTCTTCTTCATTAGGATGAATGTGTTAATGACTTATATAGCAGAGAAAAGTACTGAATTCCTGCTGCATGCATGTTAAATCAGTATGTTTTGGATCAATTTCAATTGTGTGCACTGTATGTCACATAATGTAAAAAGGCATTACATGTAAGGATTTTTTGCATTGTCTTCCATTCATTTTAAATAGGATGAATGTTTAAATCACTTATGTAACAGAGAAGTACTGAATTCCTGCTGCATGCACTTTCAAAACACTGTGTTTTAATTCCATTTCAATGGTATGCACTGTATTTCACATAAGGTAAAAAGGCATTTTGTAGGAAGAGTTTTGTGTGCATTGTCATCCTTTCATTCTCATTAGGATGAATGTGTAAATCACTTATGTAGAAGAGAGAAGTACTTATTTCCTGCTGCATGCACTTTGAAAACAGTGTGTTTTGGTTCTATTTCAAGTGTATTCTGTGTACTTCAAAACAAACATAATGGCATTTTTTAAGGAAGCGACTTTTATACATTAGCCTCCATTCAGTCTCATTATGATAAATGTGTAAAAGTCTTTAGTAGCACACAAAACTACTGAATTCCTGCTATATGCACTTTCAAAACTCTGTGTTTTGTTTATATTTCCAGTGTGTTCTGTGTATTTCACAAGAAGGATATAGGCATTTTGTAGGAGGCATATTTTGTGTTTTGGCATCCCTTCATTCTCATTATGATGAGTGTGTAAATGTCTTATGTAACACACAGAACAAATGAATTACTGCTGCATGCACTTTGAAAACACTCTGTTTTGCTTCCACTATCATGGTGTGCAATGTATTTCACATAAGGTATAAAGGCATATTGTAGGAAGAGGTTTCTGTGCATTGCCTTCCTTTCATTCTCATTAGGATGAATGTGTAAGTCACTTATGTAGCAGAGAGAAGTACTGAATTCCTGCTCCATACACTTACAAAACACTATGTTTTGGTTCCATTTCAATCGTGTCCACTGTATTTCACATCAGATAAAAAGACATTTCATAGGAAGAGATTTGTGTCCATTTCCCTCCATTCATTCTCATTAGGATGAATGTGTAAGTCTCTTGTGTAGCAAACAAATCTAGTGAATTCCTGCTACATGCACTTTCAAAACTCTGCATATTGCTTCTATCTCAAGTGTGTTCTGTTTATTTCTCAAGAAGGATATAGGCATTTTGTAGAAAGCGGGTTTACTGTTTTGGCTTCCATTCATTCTCCTTATTATGAAAGTGTAAATGTCTTATGTAACACAGAGAACAAATGAATTATTGATGCATGCACATTGAACACACTGTGGTTTGGTTCCATTTCAAAGGTGTGCACTGAATTTTTCATAAGGTAAAAAGGCAATTCATTGGAAGAGTGTTGTGTGCATTGCATTCCATTCATTTTCATTCGGATGAATGTGTAAATCACTTATGTAGCAGAGAGCAATAGTGAATTCCTGCTGCATGAACTTTCAAAACACTGTGTTTTAGTTCTATTTCAAGAGTGTTCTGTGTATTTCACAAGAAGGATACAGGCATTTTGTAGGAAGCGGTTTTTGTGTTTTGGCTTACATTCTTTCTCATTATGATGAATGTGTAAATGTCTTCTGTAACACACAAAACAAAGGAATTACTGCTGCATGCACTTTGAAAACACTGTGTTTTGGTTCCAATACAATGGTGTGAACTCTATTTCACATAAGTTAAAGAGGCATTTCGTAGGAATTCCTTTGGGTTTATTTACTTGTATTCATTCTCATTATGATGAATGTTTAAATCACTTATGAAGCAGAAAGAAGTACTGAATTCCTGCTGCATGCACTTTCAAAACACTCTGTTTTGGTTCTATTTCAAGTGTGTTTTTGTATTTCACATGCAGGATAGTGGCATTTTGTAAGAATTGGTTTGTATGTATTAGCCTCCATTCATTCTCATTATGATTAATGGGTAATGTCTTGTGCAGCACATGAAACTGCTGAATTCTTGCTACATGCACTTTCAAAACTCTGTATGTTGCTTCTATTACAAGCATGTTCTGTGTATCTCACAAGAAGTATATAAGCATTTTGTAGGAAGTGAATTTTGTTTTTTGGCTTCCATTCATTCTCATTATGATGAATGTGTAAATGTCTTGTGTAACACACAGAACAAATGAATTACTGCTGCATGCCATTTGAAAACACTGTTTTGGTTCCATTGCAATGATGTGCACTCTATTTTTCATAAGGTTAAAAGACATTTTGTAGGAAGAGTGTGGTGTGCTTTGCTTTCCATTCATTCCAATTAGGATGAATGTGTAAATCACTTATGTAGCAGAGCTAGTACTGCATTCCTGCTGCATGCACTTTCAAAACACTGTGTTTTGGTTCTATTTCATGTGTTCCATATATTTCACAAGGAGGATAATGGCATTTTGTTGGAGGTTTGTTTTTTGTATTATCATTCTTTCATTCTCATTATGAGGAATGGGTAAATCTCTTGCATAGCACACAAAACTACTTATTTCCTGCTACATGCACTTTCAAAACTCTGTGTTTTGCTTCTATTTCCAGTGTGTTCTGTGTATTTTATAAGAGGGTTATGGGCATTTTGTAGTAAGCAAATTTTTTATTTTGGCTTCCATTCATTCTCCCTATAATGAATGTGTAAATGTCTTGTGTAACACACAGAACAAATAAATCACTGCTGCATGCACTTTGAAAATACGGTGTTTTCCTTCCATTTCAATGGTGTGCAATGTAATTCCCATAAGGCATAAAGGCATTTTGTAAAAAGTGTTTTGAGTGTGTTGCCTTCCATTCATTCTCATTAAGATGAATGTGTAAATCACGTATGTAGCAGAGAGAAGTACTGAATTCCTGCTGCATGCACTTTCAAAACACTGTGTTTTGGTACCATTTCAAAGGTGTGCAATTTATTTCAAATGAGGTAGACAGGAATTTCGTAGGACGAGTGTTGTGTGCATTGCCTTCCATTCATTCTCATTAGGATAACTGAGTAAATCACTTATGTAGCAGTGAGAAGTAGTGATTTCCTGCTGCATGCACTTTCAACACACTGTTTTTTTGTTCTATTTCCAGTCTGTTCTGTGTATTTCACAAGAAGGATAATGGCATTTGGTAGGAAGCATGTTTTATGTATTAGCCTCCATTCATTCTCATTTTGATGAATGTGTAAATCTCTTGCATAGCACACAAAACTAATGAATTCCTGCTACATGCACTTTCAAATCTCTGTGTTTTGCTTCTATTTCAAGTGTGTTCTGTGTATTTCACAAGAAAGATATAGGCATTTTGTATGAAGTGGGATTTGTGTTATCGCTTCCATTCATTCTTTGCAGCACCCTTTTCTGTCCATCCCACGTCCTCGTCCATCCACACCTTGTGACAACGTCCATGGGTGGAGCACTGTGCTTCAAGGAATCCCTTCTCCAGGAAATGGACTCCCCCTGTTGGAGTGGGACATGGGAATCTTGGGATGTTTTGTACTGATAATGATAATTTGTTTAATTCCCATATATATATTTCCATGTAATTTTCAATATGAAATCCAAAATAGAAACTCCAGAGGAGTTACTAGAAACCCGCTAGATAACCCCTTTGTGAAAGCTAATCATGAAATTTTACCTTCTGTGAGTAATATGAGAGAGTTTATACACAAGCTTCAAATGAAAGAGCTCATGGAGGAGGATTTACAAAATTCCCATGAGACAACTACTCTTGATCCAGGGAAGTTTCTCTATCAGAAATTACAACCTAAGCCCCAAGAAAAGAAAACTAGTACCAACTATTATGACAGATATAGGGCCTGCTTATGTAATAAACAGACGTATTGGTATCTCCCTCCACCCAAGAAACCTTTACCTCAAGTGCCTGACCCCCCTCTGCCTTACACAGGGATTTATGATGAGTATGGGCAAAGAATAGTTAATGTCAAAGGAAAATGGGCCAAATGTAATCAATTAAATTTCATTGAAAGGTTAGCAAGGAATGGGCCACCCTATTTTATTAGATCAACAGAGGATAAAAAAGTCATTACATAACTATGTTAAAAAGAAAGACAGAAAATCTGGCCAACAAAGAAAAGAATAAAAACTTTAAAGAACTTTATAAAAATAGTATAAATAGATATGAATGGGATTAGATTGCCTAAAGAAAACTGGCAAAACCTTTGCAGAGTTTGTTCAAGCAAGAAACATCTAAGAAACAATAAAATCATTTTTTATACCTATCCATAAAAAGAATCAATATAAATAGAACAGGAAGTATTGGGGCTAGGTTATAGCATTTTTGCTTTTGCAAGATAATTAAGTATAAATTTCTAAGTAACAAGATTAAAGTTTAACAAAGGTGAAAAAATTAATTAACTCATATTGTTTAAGATCATTGCTGTCTGGCTCTAAGCCTGGGATTCTTCCTGCTTTGGGTTTAAGTTACTGCCAAATGTTAGCAAACAAATACTCCCACTTCTGCAAAATAAAATATATTCAGATTCACTCACATACTGGTGTGCAGTGTCTTCTGTCTCTCACTCACCTACTCACTGACCACCTTTGCGACACCTGAGCCCTGCTGTAGCTGGACTCCAGCACCTGGCACCCAAACAGGGATGTGAATGTAAGTCTTTTTCTATTTCATCAGGGATAGGATTCTTGCATAAGGGTGCTGCAGACCACTGGACTTAGAGAAAAATGTATGGAAAGGCAAAAAATCATAATCATTTTGGGACATTCAGGGTCCAAGGAAGGGCATATATATGCCAAAATTCTGAGACATATGCTGAAAACAAGAGGTATTACTGTATCCACCAAACAGTTATGGGAATTTCTCACTTTTGTGCACCAAGTTTCCCCCTGGTTTCCTCAGGAAGGGTCACTAGATTTAGAAACGTGGATGAAGGTGGGCAAATAAATGAAGGCTCATTATGAGATTTATGGGCGTGAGCGATTTCCTTATGATGCCTTTTCCCTTTGGAATGTGCTAAAGGATTGTTTTGACCCTACACACGAAATGGTTTGCATGGCTAAAGAAATAAATCTGGACAAGGGCAGACCACTTTCTTTTGATGGATCAAAAAGAAACTATAAAACTCATATGGATAAAGCCACTTTAACCTCACCACCCACAGCAGAAAGTAAAAATATTAATAATGAAAATTCATCATCTGGTAGTGATAGCAATAATGAAAGTTCTTTGGGGGAAGAGGAACACTTGTCCCCAGATTACGCAGCTGAACTGGAGGAGGAAGCTGCTTGGTACCATCATGATGAGTAGTTTCCGGCCTTTCATTCACTATCAAAAAATCTCCCAACAACAAACCAATGGGGTAAAAATAAGAAAACCCCTTTATCAAACATAGGGTTTATGGGAGCCATGCAACAAGCCCGTAAGGAAGGGCAAATGCTGGAGCACTGTTTCCCAGTCATTTTTACTGGACCTAACGAGGAACCTCAGTGGGAGCCCATTTCCTTTAAATTATTAAAAGAGATTAAGATAGCAGTTAAAGTCTTTGGTCTGGCTTCTTCTTATGCTCTACAATTACTGGATAATTTGGCTAGCCAATGGTTGAGCCCCTTTGATTGGATGTCCACCACTAAATCCTGCCTGACTTGGGGAACATATTTAATTTGGAAATCCGATTTTGAGGACAGGGCTAAAGTGCTAGCAAAGAGGTATATATTAAGAAAGCCTCGAGATAAAATTACTTATGAAATGTTGACACGCACTGGAGGATATTTGTCAGCTCAAGCCCAAATACAGCTCCCATGGAGGTTTTAAGGGAAGTCTCTAAGATAGCAATTGAGGCTTGGCGGAGTCTTTCTCATACCGGAAAAGCCACTTCTGCCTTTTTAAGTAATATTAAACAGGGGGCTACTGAGTCATTTGAAGACTTTTTGGCCAGATTGCAAGAGGCTGCTTCTCGTGCCTTGGCTAACCCCAAGGCAGAGGAAATTGTAGTAAAACAATTGGCTTTTGAAAATGCTAACAGTACTTGCCAAGCCTTACTGAGGCACGTTAGAAAAGAAGGATCTATAGGAGATTATATTAAGATGTGCATGGATGCCTCCCTGGCACATATTCAGGGCTTTGCCATGGCTGCAGCCCTGCAAGGTCAAACATATAGTAAATTTATGCAGTCACTAAATAAGTCTAATAATACTAAAAGGGACAATGCTAAAAGAGGATCCTGCTTCACCTGAGGTAATTCAGGACATTTTTCTAGAGAATGCCCCTTGAAGGGAAACAATCAGGAGGAAACAAACAAGCCAAAGCCTAAATCTATTTGTCCTCAATGTAATAAAGGCAATCACTGGGCAAAAGAATGTAGATCCAAATATCACAAGGATGGGTCCCCAATAAGTCAAGACACTTCTTCAGAGATTCCAAAAAATGGATCAATGGGGCTGCCCCAGCCCCAGAGCAACCAATGGGGCACCCCTTCCTGGGAGCCCCGAATGTTGCAAAGCTTTCCTTGTCAGACTTGGCCCACAGCTCCCCAAGAGGGCTAGATTTACCTGACTCTAGACATGTTATCATCACTTCTGAGGATGAAATTCATATTGTCCCTACCAGAGTGTTTGGACCTCTACCTAAAAACACCATGGGCCTGGTCCTTAGGGAGAAGTAGTGCCTTAAAAGCAGGGCTTCAGGTAATACCCGGGGTAATAGGTAGTGACTACACTGTAGAAATAAAGATTATGATTCATCCAGGGACTAAAACTATACAAGTCTTTCCCAGACAAAGAATAGCTCAATTACTACTCTTACCTTATGTCACTATGCAGAGTCAAGTTCTTGTTCCCAATAGGGGGGAAAAGGGATTTGGATCTACTGACATTGTTGCATGGATGCAACAGATTACCCGAGAAAGACCTATGCAAGACATAAAAGTTAATGGCAAAACCTTTAAAGGTTTAATTGACACAGGGGCTGATGTCTCGTGCATAGCTGGAAAGGATTGGCCTGCTAATTGGCCTACTCAAAATAGTCACTCATCCCTTATAGGACTAGGGCAAGCCACCAACATTGCCAAGAGTTCCTCAATATTACATTGGAAATTTGAAAATCTTAATGGAACATTTCAACCTTATATAATTCCATCTTTGCCATTTACACTATGGGCTAGGGATGTAATGCCCCAAATGGTTGTGAAAATTGGCACCAATGAGGCTTTTCTATCTTAGAGGCCACTGCCCTTCCCAAAGCTGATAAGATTGCTTGGATATCAGATGATCCAGTTTGGGTGGAGCAGTGGCCTTTACCAAAAGAGAAATTACTAGCTGCCACTGAACTCGTTCAGGAACAGCTACTAGCAGGACACATTGAACCTTCTAGCAGTCCATGGAATACTCCAATTTTTGTGATAAATAAAAAGTCTAGAAAATGGCATCTTCTGCAGGATCTAAGAGCCATTAACAAGACTATGATAAGCAAGGGAGCCTTACAGCCTGCTTTACCCCCTCCAGTAGCTATTCCTAAAAATATTAACATACATTATTGATTTACAGGACTGTTTTTTTCACTATCCCTCTACATCCTGATGATTGTTTTCGATTTGCTTTCAGTCTACCCTCTCCCAATTTTCAAGAACCATATAAATGATATCAATGGAGAGTATTACCTCAGGGAATGAAAAATAGCCCTACTCTCTGTCAAAAATATGTGGCTGATGCACTAACCATTATAAGGCAAAACTACCCTAATGTATATATTATTCATTATATTGATGACATATTATTATCTAGTGATAATATGGATACCATAAAACAGATTCTTTCAGACACTGTTAAGGAGTTAACCAAATATGGATTAAAAATAGCCCCTGATAAAATTCAGATGGAACTACCTCTACATTATTTAGGTAGTATTATTAATTCTCCTGTCATTACCATCCAACCTATACAACTTTGCACTGATAAATTAAATACACTCGATGATTTTCAAAAGTTACTGGGAGACATTTATTGGCTAAGGCCCTATTTAAAGTTAACTACCAAGGACTTAAAACCTTTGTTTGATATATTAAAGGGAGATTCAAACCCAAACTCTAAATGACACCTTAATCCAGAGGCTAATAAAGCCCTTCAGTTGGTAGAACAAGCAATACAACAATCTCAATTACAACAGTTGGACTATCATAAATCCTGGATGCTACTTATCTTATTTACTGAATATAGTCCTATGGCCTGCCTCTGGCAGGAACAACCTATTGAATGGATCAGCTTGTCAGTATCCCCAAAGAAAAATCTAATCACTTATTTAGAATTGGTAGCCCAACTAATTAGCAAAGGAAGAAAAAGAAGCAAAGAATTATTTGCCCAAGACCCTCAGATTATAACCATTCCAATTATGGCCCAGCAGTTTGAAAATTTGTTACAGAATTCTTTAAGCTGGGCAGAAGCCTTTCTTGGGTTTCTAGGGGAAGTTACATATCATCTCCCTGGAAACCCCCTACTGTTATTTCTGCAAAACATCCTTTTATCTTTCCTAAATTTTATTCTGAACAACCTTTAGACTATGCTGCCCTTGTTTTTACAGATGGATCCTCTAATGGAAAAGCTGCTTATCAAATAGATCATATTAAAAAGGTGATAGACACTTACCAAACTTCAGCTCAAAGGGCCGAATTAATTGCAGTAATTGAAGTTTTTAAACAAGTCTCTAAACCCTTTAACCTCTATTCTGATTCTCAATACGTGACCAGACTATTTCCTATTATTGAAACTGCGGTTCTGTCACCCTCTTCCACTATAGTTTCACTATTACAACAATTACAACAGGTCATAAGAAAAAGAACTGCTAAATACTTTGTTGGGCACATTAGAAGCCATTTTGGCCTTCCAGGCCATCTAACCAAAGGTAATGCTGAAGTTGATTTATTAACTAAAACGTATACTTTCTCTAACATAGAATTAGCTATCAAGTCCCATAATCAACACCATCAGAATTCCAAGGCTTTAAGATACCAATTCAAGCTTACCAAGGAACAAGCAAGGCAGATTGTTCGTGATTGTCCTACCTGCATGACTTTTATTCCTTCTCCAAAAACGGGAGTAAATCCTAGAGGGCTAAAAACAAGTGTATTATGGCAAATGGATGTGACTCACATCCCTTCTTTTGGAAAATTATCTTTTGTGCATGTTAGCATAGACACTTATTCTCATTTACTTTTTGCTTATGCTAGGTCAGGAGAAGCCTGTAAAGATGTAGTTCAACACATGATTCAGACATTTGCCTTGATGGGGGTACCTAAACAATTAAAAACTGATAATGCCCCTGTCTATACTAGTAAAAATTTTCAAAACATTTGTGAGTGGTGTGACATTGAGCATTCTACTGGAATACCTTATAATCCCCAAGGACAAGCTATTGTTGAAAGATCCCATCAGATATTAAAAAATCAAATTGAAAAAATAACTAGTACTGAGAAATATTATTCTCCTCATTGCACTCTACAACATGCCCTATTTGTTATTAATTATTTAAATATTGGACATGATCAGTTAAACAATATGGAGAGACATTGGAAACGTCCTACCTTAATTCCTCAGGTTTTTGTCAAATGGAAAGATTTAACTACTGGATTATGGAAAGGCCCAGATATCTTACTAGCCTCTGGACGAGGCTATTCTTGTGTATTTCCACAGGATGGAAAATCTTCCATTTGGATACCCAATCACCTTACCAGAACTGAAGCTGCCCCAGAGGAGAAGGAGACATCATCCTCTCCTACCCCCAGGATGGATGGTCCCGTCAATCACCATAACCCCACTGCTTGAGGAAGAAGAAGAAAACCAAGTTCCAGGTGAAGATCTAGTAGATGGAATGCAACAACTCAACCTCAATTCACCTAACCCTATGTTTGTTCAGCAGGCAGCCTCCATGCACGCAGCTACTCTGCCCGCTTTTGGGCAAATCAAGAAGCTTACGACCAATGCCAGAGAAGTGGTTGCCATCAGTGTCGAACCTATTACACCAGTCACCTTATTTCTGGCTATGATTGCTCTCCTGTCCCTGCAGGTACCTTATGCCCAGGCTCTAAAATCCTATTGGGCATATGTACGTAACCCCCCCATGTTCCATATAGCATCATGGGGACACCATCATCCCCGTGTAATAACTAATAATAATGACTTAATGGGAGGATTATCAGACAATGGAATTCAAACTACCACTAGTTTACCTCACGATTTTATAGGATATTCTGATGCATCAACCATATGCTTCATAACTAATGGACACCCTCCTATGGGCTGCCTTTCCATATATTATACAACATTTATAACAGAATCCCCTTGGAATAAAACCCTCCAAGGATTATGGGTATTGACTATGACTACTTTAGGGTTTTTTAATTATAATGATACCTATATCAATAATACCCAATCTAATAATATCATGATTGGTGCTGATAATTGTTTAACTAAATACCATACTAAAGATAAAGATATTTATTGGGAGGGGATTAATAAAAATAATGGGTTTCCCAAATGGATGGAATGTGCCTTTTATTTTGCAGGAAGAGTGTTGTGTTCATTGCCTTCAATTCATTCTCATTAGGATGAATGTGTAAATCATTATGTAGCAGAGAGAAGCACTGAATTCCTGCTGCATGCACCTCAAAAACACTCTCTTTTGCTTCTATTTCAAGTATGTTCTGTGTATTTCACAAGAAGGATATAGGCTTTTTATAAGAAGCACATTTTTTTGGCTCCCATTCATTCTCATTGTGATGAATGTGTCAATGTCTTGTGTAACACAGAGAACAAATGAATTACTGTTGCATGCACTTTGAAAACACTGTGTTTTGGTTCCGTTTCAATGGTGTGCAGTGTATTTTACATAAAGTAAAAAGGCATTTCATAAGAAGAGGGTTGTGTGCATTGCCTTCCATTCATTCTCATTAGGATGAATGTGTAAATCATGTATGTAGAATAGAGAAGTACAGAATTCCTGCTGCATGCACTTTCAAAACACTGTGTTTTGGTTCTTTTTCAAGTGTGTTCTGTATATTTCTCAAGAAGAAAGATGGCATTTTGTAGCAAGCGGGTTTTATGTATTAGCCTCCATTCATTCTCATTATGATGAATGGGTAAATCAATTGCATAGCACACAAAACTACTGAATTCCTGCTACATGCACTTTCAAAACTCTGTGTTTTGCTTCTATGTCATGTGTGTTCTGTGTATTTCACAAGAAGGATATAGGAATTTTCTAGGAAGCGGGTTTTGTTTTTTGGCTTCCTTTCATTCTCATTATGATGAATGTGTAAAAGTCTTTATAACACACAGAACAAATGAATTACTTCTGCATGCACTTTGAAAACACTGTGTTTTTCTTCCATTTCAATGGTCTTCAGTGTATTTCACATAAGGTAAAAAGGCATTTCGTAGGAAGAGGGTTGGGTGCATTGCCTTCCATTCATTCTCTTTAGGATGAATGTGTAAATCACTTATGTAGCAAAGAGAAGTACTGAATTTCTGCTGCATCCACTTTCAAAACACTGTGTTTTGGTTCAATTACAAGTGTGTTCTGTGTATTTCAGAGGAAGGATAATGGCATTGTGTAGGAAGTGTGTTTTATGTATTACCCTCCATTCATTGTCACTATGATGATTGTGTAAATCTCTTGCCTAGCACAAAAAACAACTGAATTCCTGCCACATGCACTTTCAAAACACTGTGTTTTGCTTCTATTTCAAGTGTGTTATGTGTATTTCACAAGAAGGATATAGGCATTTTGTAGGAAGCATATTTTGTGTTTTCGCTTCCATTCATTCCCACTATAAT
This sequence comes from Hydrochoerus hydrochaeris, assembly GCA_004027455.1. Taxonomy (NCBI): domain Eukaryota; kingdom Metazoa; phylum Chordata; class Mammalia; order Rodentia; family Hydrochaeridae; genus Hydrochoerus; species Hydrochoerus hydrochaeris. Next base: position 2,569 of record PVLA01018005.1, on the reverse strand, counting down.
GAATGTGAAAATCTCCTTTGTAGCACATAGAGATACTGAAACACTGCTCATTGCACCTTAAAAGCCCTTTGTTTCGGTTTGATTTCAAGTGAGTGCTGTGTGTCAGAAGATCTATACAGCCATTTTGTAATAAGTGTGTTTTGTGCATTGGCTTCCATGAGTTCTTATTGTGATATATGTTTAAATCCTTTGTCTAGCTGAGAGAACTACTGGTACCTGCAGCATTAACTTTCAAAACAGTGCATTTTAGTTCTATTTCCAGAGTGTGTTGTGTTTTACAAAAATATAAAAGTATTTTGTAGGAAGTGGGTTTTGGGTCTTTCATCCCATTCATTCTAATTATGACTAATGTGTAAATGTCTTGTGTAATATACAGAACAAATGAATTACTGCTGCAGGCACTTTGGAAACACTGTGTTTTGGTTTCATTTCAATGGTGCGCACAGTATTTCACATTAGGTAAAAAGGTATTTTGTATGAAGATGGTTGTTTGCATTGCCTTCCATTCATTCTCCTTAGGATGAATGTGCAAATTACTTAGGTAGCAGAGAGAAGTATGGAATTCCTGCTGCATGCACTTTCAAAACACTGTGATTTGGTTCTATTTCAAGTGTGTTCTGTGTATTTCAGAAGAAGGATAATAGAATTTTGTAAGAAGCGGGTTTTATATAATAGCCTCCATTCATTCTCTTTATGATTAATGTGTAATTCTCTTGTGTAGCACACAAAACTAATGAATTCCTGATACATGCACTTTCAAACCTCTGTGTGTGCTTCTATTTCGAGTGTGTTGTGTGTATTTCACAAGAACGATATAGGCATTTTGTAGGAACCGGGTTTGGGGCCTTGCATCGCATTCATTCTAACTACGATGAATGTGTAAATGTCTTGTTTAACACACATAACAAATGAATTACAGCTGCATACACTTTGAAAACCATGTGTTTTGGTTGCATTTCAATGGTGTGAACTGTATTTCAAATAAGGTAAAAAGGAATTTCATAGGAAGAGTGTTGTGTGCATTGCCTTCCGTTCATTCTCATTAGGATGAATGTGTAAATCACTTATGTAGCAGAGAGAAGAACTGAATTCCTGCTGCATGCACTTTCAAAACACTGTGTTTTGGTTCTGTTTCAAGTGTGTTCTGTGTACTTCAGAAGAAGGATAATGGCACTTTGTAGGAAGCGCTTTTTACGTATGAGGCTCCATTCATTCTCATTATGATGAATGTGTAAATCTCTTGAGTAGCACACTAAACTACTGAATTCCTGCTACATGCACTTTCAAAACTCTGTGTTTTGCTTCTATTTCAAGTGTGTTCTGCTTATTTTACAGGAAGGATATAGGCATTTGTAGGAAGCCTGTTTTATGTTTTTCCTTCCATTCATTCTCATTATGATGAATGTGTAAATGTCTTGTGTTACACACAAAACAAATGAATTACTTCTGCATGCACTTTGAAAACACTGTGTTTTGGATCCGTTTCAATGCTGTGCACTGTATTTCACATAAGGTAAAAATATATTTCGTAGGAAGCGGTTTGTTTGCCTTGCATTCCATTCATTCTCATTAGGATGAATTTGTAAATCACTTATATAGAAGAGAGAAGTACTAAATTCCTGCTGCATACACTTTGCAAACACTGTATTGGTTCTATTTCAAGGTTGTTCTGTGTATTTCATAAGAAGGATAATGTCATTGGGTAGGAAGCAGGTTTTATATATTACCCTCCATTCATTCTCATTATGATGAATGTGGAAATCTCTACCATAGCACACAAAACTACTGAATTCCTAATACATGCACTGCCAGAATTCTATGTTATGCTTCTCTTTCAAGTGTGTTCTGGGTAATTCACAAGAACGACATAGGCATTTTGTTGCAAGTGGTGTGTGTGTTTTGGCCTCCATTCATTCTCATTATGAAGAATGTTTAAATGTCTTGTGTTACACACAGAACAAATGAATTACTGCTGCATGCACTTTGAAAACACTGTGATTTGGTTCCATTTCAATGCTGTGCACTGTATTTCTCATAAGGTAAAAATGTATTTCGTAGGAAGAGTGTTGTGTGCATTGCCTTCCATTCATTCTCATTAGGATGACTGTGCAAATGTGTTGTGTAACACATAGAGCAAATGAATTGCTGCAGTATGTACTTTAAAAGAACTGTGTTTTGGGTCAATTTAATGCTGCACACTGTATTTCACATAAGGTAAAAAGGCATTTCGTAGGAAGATTTTTGTGTGCATTGCCTTCCATTCATTCTCTTTAGGAAGAATGTTTAAATTGCTTATGTCCCAGAGAGAAGTCCTGAATTCCTGCTTCATGCACTTTAAAAACACTGTGTTTTGGTTCCATTTCAATGCTCTGCACTGTATTTCACATAAGGTAAAAAGGCATTTCGTAGGAAGATTTTTGTGTGCATTGCCTTCCATTCATTCTCATTAGGATGAATGTGTAAATCACGTATGTAGCAGAGAGAAGTACTGAATTCGAGCTGCATGCACTTTCAAAACACTGTGTTTTGGTTCTACTTCAATTATGTTCTGTGTATTTCCCAAGAAGCA
>PVLA01018004.1:0-15709 GCA_004027455.1 Hydrochoerus hydrochaeris | reverse complement strand
AAGTTTTTCCGAAAAGCAGAGTAATATTACAGCTCAGTGTATCAGGATGGCCAGTGTTTGTGGAAGATGATGAGTATGGAAACTACTCTATGCTTTTTTTGAATTTTAAAACAAAAAGGAATAAAAAGGATGATAAAGTATTTCAAAACAAAATAATAGGAGGTTAACAGTGATTAATGTATTATGTAGTTATTTTCAAAGTAGTTGCTCAGCTAGCAAGACATAGGCATGAAAAAATGGTCAAACGATGAGAGCACAAATAGTTATTTTTCATGAACCAACAGAGATTAGTAGTATAATTATCTATCATATATATATATGTATATTATATATATAATCTTTTCCTTCCTTCCTGTCTCCTTTCCCCCATCCCAATTGTTCTTTCCTTTTGCACAATCTCCTCCCTCTCACAATCTCTATGTACATTTTGGATCTTATTTACTGTTTCAGTTTCTTACACTAGGGAGACAAGATGATATTTACACATGGAAGTCTGATTTATTTCACTTATGAGTATGGTCTCAAGTTGCATCCATTTACATATAAAAGCCTCAAGTTTATTCTTCTCAAATTGCATCAATTTACCCTTAAGAGCCTCAAGTTTATCCTTCTTTATAATTGAGTAGTATTCCACTGTATAAAACCTAGGCTGTTTTTGAAACAGGTAACAGGACATTATAGGTCCCTGTGCTCAGACAATGGTAGTAACAATCAAAAGAATGAAACGTATTCCAGAACTTGCCTCCAAATAATTACTGAGGTTATCACAGCTGTTCAGAGGCCATAATCAGAAAAGGGAGACTAAGAAAAGGAGTCACTCCAGGGAGTGAGTTGTTTCAAGATGAACTATAATGTTGAAATCACATATGCCTGTATATTTTAAAAGCTGTTGAAGCTGTGAAGGAAAAAAAAACCCTCCCAAACTAGGATACCAAATGGCTCAGCAACAATAATGCCAGTCACCTACTCAGCCATTCCCTTATCCACAGCACTTACCAAACATCCGATGTCTATATCCAAGAAGTGAAGAAAGTTTTTGAGTCATTGTTCTCAGGAACTCATGATTTAGAACACAAGGGAAGCATAGATGATTCATACACAGCATAATTTCAGGAGGAGACTCATGTTACTATTACTTTTTTAAGAGCACAGCAGTTCAACAGCATGCTAGAGGCTATTTTAAGGATGGAGATAAGGAATTGCTCTGTGAATGAACATGACTTTCCTAGCAACAGGAAAATGGTTTCAAACAGGTGGGATAATTTATTCCAGATCTCAAATCTAAATCTTATGAGATCTTTGATGACTAAACTATTAAATGAATTATGAATTTAAATTTTGAAGCACATAACGAGAGGATGTCACAATGTAAGAATAAGAAACTTTATTATGGCAGACTCAGATGGCTACATTTCTTCATTAACCACATCTTCTATCCAGGGGTGGATTTAATTTCTCTCCTTTTAAATCTGGGTGGGTGTCATGGCTTAGCAGGCCGTAGAATGTGGGCACACTGAGAAGCACTATTTTTGAAGTTTGGAGGTGAGAGCTATAGAAGCTGAGCACCTTCTGCCTTTGTTCTTTGCACCACTCTGGGGCAAGCCAGACACAGAGCCAAAATCCAAGTATTCCGAGACTGCCACACAGTGAGGACAGCCCAGCCATGCCAAGAAGCCGGCTGGAGAAAGACCAAAGCTTTTCTAGGTGCTTCCGCCTCACCAAGAACTGACAGGAGACATGAGGGACGAAATCTTTAGATTACACTAGATCCAGTTCTTATTTGACTGCCTATATTAGAAAGCTTCAGGGAGAAATTTCCACCCAAACCAAACCAACCCACAAGACTTCAGCAGATACTGATCAATTATCGTTTTAAGAGCCATGAAGCCTCAGAGAAGTTTCTTACGCAAATAGTCAATTAGAACATTCATTATTTAAAAAAAAATATGTGATAGGTTAATATGAGCTAATGACTTTGAAATTCATTTGTAGCTGTAGGTACCTCATTCCTCAACATTTACACAGATTTCTGCACTCAAAAGGCAATCTGTAAATAATAGTTTCTATGGGTTTATGATGTGTTTTAAGTGTGCTGCTCTGAGGATAAAACGCAGCATCAAAGATTTTAGATCTGCGAGTGCCTTCTTAAGAGGTCTTTCATCCAATATTAACTGCATATGTGATGAGAAAACCAGGGAGTAAGAACATGAGAGATTCTGCACTTTATAAAAATTTTCACAAACTCTGTTGAAGAACATGGTTCTAGATAAATTGTTACTTCTCTCAGGGGCTATTTCAGAACTCAGTGTTCAAGACGAAGATGAAATTGGCATGGTATTATTTAACTCCTAGATTGCATTTATATTGTCAGGTGAGTCCAAGTGCCATATAAATTAGACCTAAGATTTCAAGTCCAAAGGCAGTTCTGTGTATTTTTTCTGAAGTGCTGTCCTACATTGCTTTTCAATTGAAAAGCAAGTGTGTTCACAGGAAAACTAATCTGTGGGGATGGAAATCAGAAATGTGATCGCCTGTACCATGAGAAGAACAATGACCAGAAAAGGGCACTGGTGAACTTTCCCGAGTCTGTGGAAACCATGGATGCTGAGGTGGGCATGGGAACCGGGGTTTATACAGTCAACAAAATCCATACCGCAGTTCTCTGTGCATTTGAATATTTCATCCTAGCAGTGTATAAACTACTCCTTAAGCCAACAATCATGACAAGAAGGAGAGAGAGATTTTGTTAGTTCACATGAGGACTTGTCAACAGTCATTTTGCCACTAGTGAAACTGCTTTGAGCTTATTTATCTCCTTATCTCTGTTTTCCAACTATGGAGCGGCAGAGTGAGCTGAAGGACGTGTACTGTATGGCTTTGTAAATTCAAAGCAACGCTAAGATGGCATTCAGAAATCTTAGTATTGGGAGAAAATTAACAATTCCCAACAAACTTTTAATACACAGAAATGACAGTAGATAACGCCAGATGATTCCAAAGTCTATATACATTAGACCCAAGACTGTAGGTCCAAAAGCAAGATTGCTGTTCTGATGCTTGTATTATTGTATTGCTTGGTGACTGAAAAGCAGATGTGTTCCCTGATTTGAGGGGACTGAAATTAGAAACGTGCTTGCCAGTGGATTGAGAAGGAGACTAACAGGAAAAGGGGACCGGAAATGTTCTTGGGTGATAGAAAGATTCTGTTGACTGGCACAGCCAAGAGAGGATGAGAGATAACCACCCCAACACTGCTGGTTCCTCTCGGGTACTGAGGTGTCTGTTGGTTCTGTCATTCATTCCATTCTAAGTACTTACACATTAGGAACATGTCGGCAAAGTGGTGTTGCTTTACTGCATGCGTATCTGGTCAGAACAGGGCAGGAACTAAATTCCAGATTTAAAAAAAAAATACATTTTAGAAATTGACATTGACATGAGCTGGGAATCCTTGTGTTTTAACAGCCTCTGTTGGACATCTTCACACTGACTGCATGTTGACAGGTCACATTTTATTTTTTCTCTTCTATCCCAGAGAGTGGTGGGCCATGTAAGGACGCGGTGATAGAACCTCACATGACAGCATGGGCTACGCACCCTTCCCAAGATAAATGCAGAACCTCCAGCCCATGCTGCAAAGCTTGTGTTTTCCTCCTAGACAGGCTGATTGCAGCCTCGCCAGCAGGGCTAAATGCTGAGCCCCACTCAGTGCAGCCTTGGCTGCCTTTGTTCCTGCATTCCCCAGCAGTGAGAGCATAATGGGAAAGAAACTGCCAGATGACAGCTAACTGCTGCTTCCACTTCTTTTTTCTCCTGCTTTTTTATGTAAGAAAAATAACTGAAGGAGGAAAAGAAAGTGAGCAGGCATTTAGGGCAAGACAGAGATGAATGTCTAATAGAAATATAGATGATTTGAAATAGAGGCAGCTTTCACAAATATTTTATGGTTTACTTTCCTTTAAAGGAAATGAACAATAAAACAAAGCCAAACAAGCCTTAAAAAAAGAAACCCACAAAGAAGAGAAGTTAATGGCTGCAAATGCTTCTAAGCATGAAAAGAATCTTTCAGGCTAAGCTTTGGCTCTCAGTGGTGCCTGCACTATCCTGAAGGAGTATCAAAGAGAGACACAGCTGAGAGGAATGCAGCCCAGCTCACTGTAAAATTAGTTACTAATAAAGCTGTGCTTTTAGGATCATCGAGACATGCTCTACTTCATTTTAAATTAATATTCCTGCAGAGAGAAAAGGATATGTGAGCTCTTATAAATTCACACACACACACACACACACACACACGCACACACACACACACACGCACACACACACACACACACACACACCCAAGTAGGTGCACACACAGTTACTAAATGCACCGACTACCGTTTTTTTCTTTTTTTAATATTAAGCCCTGAATGTCTTTTTAGGCTGCTGTTTGCTGTTTGCCTCCTCTACCCTTGTTACCATGCATGCAAAACTCACTTGAACACTAACTGCATTCATTACACCCTCCACTGAATCTCAAATGAGAATAGTTTAAAAATATATGTTATTGTTCGAGGCAAATCAACACATTCTAAACAAGAGGGCTCTGTTTGAATTTACAAAGCTGACTAAAATCCACAGCAGAGAGGAGGTCTGAGTCCCCGGGGCTGTAAGTTGTGAAGATTGGGGGTGGAACTGTCACAAAGAGGCTCTTCTAGAAAAGAGGTAGAATTCAAAGCCAACACCAGTTCCCCTGGGGTCTGTTGTAATCAGGAGACAAATGGGCTGTACTCAGTAGCGTGGATTCATTCTGTCGCAAGAGGCTGCCAAGGCAAGCTTGCCTATGCTTTTGTGGAAATACAGTATGAGTCTCTTTCCCTTTCAGTTGCTTTAGAACAAGAAGAATAAAAAGTCCACTGCTGACAAACACTGCTTTGGGCATTTGACACTGGTCTTTGATCTACTTACTCAGACAGTTCAAAATGAACAAATTAGATGTTTACAACAAAGGACATTCCATTTTGGCCTGTTCAAGTGCCAAGTGGGGTGGACAGCCTTCCTAAACAGAACAGGAAATTTCTCCCTGCCAGGCTGCAGGGTGGGCATTGGGAATTCATTTCCCCACACCAATTAATAAATTATGACACTGCTTTTCAAAATTAAAATAAAGAAAGCAAAATGAAAACATGGTTTGGGGGGTCCATGAAGAAATCCAGACCATCTGGACCATGAGTCATGACGCTATTGATCTCACAAACTGGACATACAGGAATATCTCTCACGTAGTTCTTTGAAGGAAGACAGAGAAAATACATTGGTTTTATTTCTACCTAAAGACTATGGCACTGATTCTGTCTGCACACACAGAAAAGGGCAAAATTTTTATTGTGTTATATAAATCCAGCATTTAAAATTATGCTAATGTTGTTATCAAAAAGAGAAGGAAAATCATGTGTCTCTGTGTGATCTCTATCCAAAAAAGAGAATGGTTTTCTTCCCTTAAGTGTCTGTTTTATTCCTGTCAAAAACACCAATCTCGGAAAAGAGGTCTCAGGGCTTTTTGCCTCAATTTCCCCTTTGTGAAATGAAGTATGTATACTGTGGAATGAGTGGTGAAAAGCCTTGGTTTCTATGGCCAATGAATATTGCATATGTAATTCTCACTGTTTTTCTATTCAGTGAATCCTGATTAAAATCTTTTTAATAACATTCACAACCTATAGAAAGGCAGACACACCTCAGCAAGCAGCAATGGGTTGTGATATGCAGAGGACACAAGGAACACACCAGAAAGTGACACCTGAAAATCACGTTTTATTTTCAACAGCAGGAGGAGCAGGAAAGGAGAAATGAGTGTAAGAAAAACAAAGAAATCCGCTAGCACAGATCCAAATATCCCCTCGAATCGAAATGTCAGCCTTGAAAATACCAAGTGAACCAGCTTGTCTAATCTGTTACCATCCTGCCTTATAATTACCGGAAAGTAGTTATTTATCTGTTGTGTTCAGCTACCCTGTCAGTACTCCTGAGTTTAATTATCAGACTTCACTGGAAGTTTAATTTCCTCTGTTCCCTCTTCTTGCAATGACATAAATTGAATTTCTTCATAATTTCTGGGAAGGGCGCTGGCACACTTGCCAAACATCCTCGGCTCTTACCCACGAAGCCCGGTGTCTCCCAGCAGAAAAGGAGGCAGCTGCTTGACACGGCATCAAACCTCATGCACACCACTCTTCAGCACGTCCAAGTCAGCAGGCTCCTGCCCAGCCACCCGCTGAAAAAGAGTGGCTTCTGAGGTGGTGGCTGCTGTACTCGCCTCTAGGTAGCACAGAGCTTCAGACACCGGCCTACAGGAGACAGTTGCACCAGCAAATTCAGAATCACTTCAGATAAGGGGTGGGGAAGGAAAACAAACAGTTCTTACCCCTCATTTCCCCCTTTGCCTCCCTGGCAAAGGATCTTTCCAGGAGAAAGGACCTTGTTCTGGGTGCAGTGCTATCATGCAGACTCCAGAGAGCCAATTGAGAGATAAAAGCTGTATAAGGCTGCTAACGCTGGTACCTAGGTGTGCTGTACTTCAAATAAAAAAAGAAAAACAGGACACAAAAGCCACTGGCCCCACTCTCTCATCAGCTTTCTGCTGATGAGCTTGGTTCAGAGGAGAAAAGTGTGTGTTCACCTACCACAAATTTTCATGACTACAAGTTCTGGTAAGAGTTTTACTCCCCCTCCCCCACAGAATTTCTCCTAGATAGAAGTAAATTATCATGTGGCAGTGATTTCTGTGCATGTTTCTTTGTAGCTGGGCTCAACAGCAACTGAGAATTTAGCTAATTGCTTCCTTATTCTCTGAGATATGAGTTTCTCCACCACCCAGGACAGTAGCAGTCAAAGGGCACAGACCTTGAATCCTAACTTTGCCCATGGCCACCTTTAGCAAGTCATGTGATCTTTTGCTGTCTCAGCATCCTCTGTACATTGGAATGACGCAAGTTCCAAGCCACAGGAATGTTGCAAAAGTCATATATATTATTTGCAAAGAAATTGAAACATGCCTGACTCATAGTAAATGCTGTGTATTAGTTATTATTATTCCTATTCCATTTTCTCCGTCCCATAGATACTAGCATATTGATTTGATTTATTCAGAGTAAGCTTTCAATAATGAAAATTAACTAATAATGAACAGTACAACATTGCAGGCTTGTAACAAGAGCCCACTCAATGATAAATATTTTGACCAAATACTCTAAGCTCAACTTCTGATAGTGTCAGCATTAATTTATGTGCAACAGAGCATCTTTGCTTCTTAATGTCTAAAATGGGAGTTTTCTGTATTTTACAAAGTGTATCGTCTGCGTTAGTTTACTACTAAAACCATAACAAATTAACATAACCTTGGCTTCAAACAAAAGGAGTTTATTTTCCGGTTTAGTTCTGGGTCTAGAAGCCTGAAATGAAGGTCTCTGTAGGACCGCAGCCCTCCAGGCATGCTTGGGGAGAATTCCTTCTCTGCCTTTTCCAGCTTTTGCTGGATGTTGGTGTCCTTGCATTTATGGGTACACCATCCCAGTCTCAGTGCACACGGTCACATTGCCCCTTCTCAGTGGGTCTTCTTCTCTGTGTATTTAGCAGGTTCTTCCCTTTGTCTCATTCTTACAAGGACACTTGTCATTGGATTTTAGGCTCACTTGGATAATCAAAGACAAGCTCTTCCTGTCAAACTCCTTCATTACATCTATTTTCATGTGAAGTAATTTCGCCAGTTTCTGGTGATCACAGGTGGGCATACCTCTTGCAGAAGGCTGCTCAGCAACTATACTGTCTGTCACCAAAATATGCTAGAAGAGATTGGACATTTTGATGTATTTTAATAAAGTGCTAATGACTTATATTGTCAGATTATGAAGGCATATTTGTGCTGATACCCACTAATCATTTGTCCATACAAACACACAGAGAGATACACATGCATACACATATACATGCACGCATACACACATGCAGTTGTACGTCTGCTCACCCTTTTCTTTATTTGTTAAAGAAGGTGGGACTTTCAATTTTATAATTACAAGACGTGGTGTTTTCTGGGGTGAGAAGCCAAGGTAAGAAGGAAACTGGAAAAAGAGGGTGGTGGTGTTCCTGGTTCACGTCTCATAAACTGGTTCTCATTTTCCTTCTAGGAAGAGAAAACACAAGGTAGAAGGACCTGGGGTTCTCACAAGGTGCCACACCGAGAGTAAGGCCCAAGAATAGGTGCTCTGGAGGCCAGTTACCATGAGCGGGGCAGGGATAAAAGAGGTCAAACTTTCCACCTCTGTGATGAACTGGCCCAGTTCCTGCTCCTTCAGACTCAAAGGTCTGGGCCCCTGTAGGGCCTCTCTTATCCTGGACATGAGTCAGCCTGCACTGTGCTGCCTATCAGCAGAGAAGGGCAAATGGGCAACGGTGGCAAAACTCCCAACTGCTCATCAACCACGGGATGGATTAAAAAAGACATTTTTTAATATGATGGAGTTCTACTCAGCTCTAAAGAAGGATAAACTCAAGGATTTAAAGGTAAATGGATGCAACTTGAGACCATACACATAAGTGAAATAAATAAGACTCAAGTGTAAACATCAGATTGTCTTTCTAGTATTAAAAAAAAAAAACGAAAGACTAAATGAGATCCACATTCTACATAGACATTGTGAGAGAGAAGGAGGAGACTGCTCAGAAGGAAAAGACAACTGGGATGGGGGAAAGGAGACAGGCAAAAGATTATGTGTATATACACACACACACACACACACACACACATGCACCAAATAGATAACTATACTTCTAATCTCTGTTGGTTCTTCAAAAACAACAATTTCTACTTTCATTGTTCGATCATTTTTTATGTCCATGTCTTGTAATCTGAGCAACTACTTTGAAGACAGCAATGCATAATATATTATCCATTGTTAATCTCCTATTATCTTGTTTTGAAATTCCATATCATTGTTTTTATTCTTTTTTCATTTTTGAAATAAAAAAGGAGACAGAGGTAACTGGTGTGAAAGCGCAAGACCCCGAGAAGGACCTGAAGAACCCTGTGCTTGAATTAATGATGCCTTGTGATTAAGTGTGTGGGTGGAGGATATTTGGTAAATAATTCCCTAATGAACAAGGTAAATGTTGTACAGGAACACTTTCCAAGATCAAGAAAGGATACAAACAGCATTTGAAAAATCGGTTGTATTAGTTTTTTCTATTGCTGTTGTAAAAAATTATCAAAAGCTTATCGGCTTAAAATATTACCCATTTATTATTTCTGTTCCCATAATGTAGCTAGATTCTTAAATGAAGGCATCTCTTGGGCTGCATTCCTTTCTGGAGGTGATGGAGAAAATCCACTTCCAGATCATTCAGGTTAGTGGCAAAATTCAGCTCCCCGAGCAGATGGGACTAAGGTCCTTGTTTCCTGACTGCTGTTTGCTGAAGTTTGCAGTGACTGCTCACATTTCTTGGCTCATTCTCTCTCCATATCAGTGTAATAGCTGATCCTTCTGGTACTTTTCATCTCTGATTTCTCCTCTAAAGGGCTCATATGACCACAGTAGGCATGATGAGACTATTAATGATCATTTCCCTATGTTAGTAGAAGCTGATCAGTAACCTTAATTATCTCTTGGAGAAGGATCTTTTTGCCATGTGAAAAAATAATTCACAAATATAACACCAAGAGGCAAAGTCTATGAGGGTTAAAACTCTACCTTCAACACTAGTAAAACATGAAGTCAAACAACACCCCCCCTCAAAAAAAAATTCTCTACACTAAGAATCAAAAAACCACTTTCCAATTTTACCTCTACTGCAAGCTCATTTGCTGAGCCCACTACCCTGTTGAGAAACTTGTTCCTTATAACTGTAACGTGAAAGAGTCTACCATGTAAAATCTCTCAATGCTGCAACATTATGCAACACTTTTCCTCCAGTAGTAAAAGACTAACCCATTATCAAATCCACAGTGCAAAATGTATCTTGTGGTTTTTCAGCGAATTGCCCAGCTATTTTCAGCACCATCACTGCAGTCAGAGCAGTGGGATGTTGTCAACTTAGATTTGAGCTGTGCTTTCAAAATATATGACATTGTGAGTATGTGATATGCTAAGCATATCAAATAGTTTCCTTCAGGAAGTCGTGGAGCAAGCATCCAATGGAGACATTCAAAATAAAGATTTGAGCTACATAAGCCTAAGCTTTATCAGCTAGCACCACTTTTCACAAATCATTACATGTGGAGTTTAAATGCCACCTATTCCCCAAGTGAAGACACCACGGCCTCTGCCCTCAGCAATCTCTCGTAGTGCACAGACATTGCACTAAACTCCTTTCTGCACCATTCATCTCCTCTTTAAATCTCACCCCAGAATCCAGGCCCAGACAGGATTTTCCAAAACAATTGCAAGTTTGGCAAACTTTGTCAGATCCCAAAATATAAACCACAACCTCAAATCTGTAGACTTCTATGACACCATACAAAGGTCTAAATATCTAACACTACCTTTCATGTGGGTTAGAGTAAAAAGATCCAAAAGTGACTCATTATAGTAGTCACATTTTAAGTAGGAAACAGTAAGGATCCTGTCTTTCAAGGTCTGCCTTTCTCTTTCTCAGTTATTCTCTCTTGATTGCTGTATCTCTACAGCTATATCTACATCATCTTTTGTTCCACTACTATATCAGTAATATTCTTCAGAGACTAGAGAAATGAATATTTCCATAAATTTTCCTAAAACGTGTCTAATAATTATTGAATGTGAGCATTTATAATTCATAGCAAAAATGCTACCTGGAACTTAAGTCCAGAAGTACACTGAACTTCATTCAATAAATATTTTGGACTATTTACTATGTGCCACATTTATCTACTAAGCATCAGTTGATCAAAACAGCCCTTGATCTCAGACAGTTCCTATTCTAGGAAACGATAGACTATAGACAAATAAATCAAAGCACCATGGAGAATGATTATTTTGGCAAGAGAATAGAATGTGACTGGGAGGGATATTTTTAGACAAACTAGTCTCAATTGGTGTCAAATTATATGGGAATGAATAACATGAACATGAGGTGAAAGAACACTTTTAGCAAAGAGTCTACAAAGGTTCTAGCATAAGAATGTGTTTGGAAAGTTCCAGGAACATTTCAGAAGACAGTATAACTTCAGTTGTGTGACTGAGTGGTGGAGAAGGAGGGAAGGGGTTTGATAGGACAGCCAGGTCAGTTCTGGAACTATGGTAATGATTTTGTAGTTTATGTGTGATAGAATCCAGTAGAGGGTTCAAAACAGGAGTGACATGAATGATTTACATTTTCAAGTCATCACTCTGGCTGTAGTTGGAAAATAGAGATCAAGAATAAAAGGCAGAGGGCAAATTAGAAAAGTTATTGCAAAATGGCAGACAGTGCTAAAAGTCTTGTCAGATTTTGAATATACTTTGAAGGTTGGCAGACATGTTCTCCACTGGAATGGATGCAGAATGTAAAGGAAAAAAAGTTAAATGCCCATTACTGACCAATGTACAGTCAATCACTCTCAAACATAAATTGTTTCTGTTTTAAGGACAAATGACTTCTCATTTCATTCCTTGTCTACTCCCTTAAGAGGACTTAGTTATGTTTAGATATGAGGACATAATAATAGTTAGCTAAGAGACAGACACAGCTCCAGATGGTGGCCAGGCTCCAAGCATGCCAGCAACATGCAAAGGAAAACATTGCGATCCACTCTGTGCAAATTCATGGCCTGCACTGAAGAGAGACCAGTAGGGAACCCATCATCTGTCTTTTCCATAGCAGTATTGTAAGGAACCACAATGAGGAAAAACAGAGAGCACTTTTGCTTTAACCATAACATGTAGCTATGTCATCTTAGAGCCAGGCTGGCATTTGCAGAAGTAAAATGGAATTACTTTTAATACAATTTTCTGGTATGTCACAAAAATACCTTGAACTGAAACTAAAAGTTATTTTCCCCAGTCTTCTTTTAAATCAAGAACTAAAGATTTTGTACACTCTACCTTACCATTCACGACAGCTCGATGTTAAGTATGCCCAACGAATACTCCATATAGGAATCCAAAAATACCTGGCTACATAAATTCCTTGACATGTTTTCTTTTTCTGATTCCAGCTATTTTATTAAAGTCTAACTTAATATGTATTGAGCTTTTATTATAGTCCAGGCACAGTGCAGATTCTGGACATAAAAATAAAGATGAGACCATAGCACAGTCCCATCCTAGTAATCAAGAAACAGATATTGATAAATGCCTGCATCTGCTATATGATGTCAAAATATTAAAGGAATATTGATATGCTACCAAAAATTACTCTTTCAGGGAGGGTATCGAGCAAAGCAATTAAGAAAGTTAATATCTAACTCAGATGAAGAATGCTTAGAATTGTCATAAATCAGAAAAGGAAAAGGTATTGAACTGGTAGCTAGTTGGCACCAATGGTAGTGTTTCAAGGTCAATAGAAATATCTAGTGCTGAGGTCAAAAGCGTATTTCCCAAAGCGACAGCCTCACTTTAAATCCTTGTTTCAAAATTTATTGTGATAATCTACTGTTTTTTAAAAAATTGTTTTATTTCCGTTTTCACATTTGTAATACTGGAGTCATAGCTATTTCGTGGGATTTTATGGGCATTTACTAGTTAACACTTAACTGCTTTTAAGTAAAGCTTTTGACACAAACAAGAGTTGCATAATATTTACTGTAATCATTGCAATAGAAAGCAATTAATGTTCTCTTATTTGAAGGATAGTAATAGAGATTAGACTTTTAAAATAGGATGGCTTTCTCAATTCCCTTGATCTTAAAAGTTAAGACTAAACTAGCAGGGTGAAAATTTTAGCAACTGTGCTGGCGATGGCTATTTCTAATGAAATAGAAGGGAAAATGTTAACACCTAAATGCTTCCTGTGGATTCACCCTGCTCTTGCTCACAGATTAAACCCTCAGCCCCAGCCAACCACGAGGCAAATGGATCCTGACACAGACAAACCACGCAGCCTGTTTCTGTATTATTGTGTTATTCTTCAGTTAGCCAAAAGCACGCCCTGATGGCAGACAGGTGGTGATGTCATGTTGATGAGTTAATGTAAGACCTAAAAAGTCATACACTGAGCTACCTCGTCCTGTCTGCAGAAGAGGCTGCATTTGAGTTGTAAGAGCCAATTTTGGGTAAGAGAATGGTAGGCTGACATTTCACAACAATGCTTATTGACCTAGTAATATTCTAATATTAAAACCTTGAGAGTGAGCTAAACACGACGTCGTCACGGTGTAAGGAGGCCATGCCGAGGGAAAGAGGACAAAGGTCACTGGCTCTTTGCTGCAGCAAAGCTCAACTTGGCAAGGGGAGTGCAAGCTGGTAAACAAAGGAAAGGCATTTCCCAGCACCGGTCCTTCCACACCTTCCTCTGATCTTTTCTCCTGGCAGCCACTACACTGCTTTGTGCCACGCCAGACACGCAGCCAGGGCCTCCCGCACCAGCACTGCATTTCAGTGACAATGGGACACTTGTTCGGAGGAGCAGCCCTGTGGACTGGAGATGCCTCCCCTCCAGCCGCTTCGCTGTGTTTAAACTGTCCTTTGTGCCTCCCTGATTCGGCACACATTGGAGGGCAGCTGGAAACTAACTGACGAGTGAGTCTGAATGTGGAGAGAGGTGAAGGAATGACATTTTCAAGGCAAACACTGAGATTTTCAGACAAAGGAAGCCACAGCTGCTACAGATGCTGATATAACGGACGAGATTGGGAGCAGGGAGCAGGGTGCAATGTCAGTTCAAGACGAGAGGCTGCGGGCAGAGAAAGCAACCCAGCAAATGTGAAAGCTCCAGGCCCAACCAAGGCAGAGGGGTTGCATGCCCTCAGCAAGGAGTCTGGCAGGAAACCAAAGGGAGCACCCAAGGGAGCAACAGTAGGAGAGAGAGATAAAGGGGGGTGAGAGGCTCCTGTGTCTGTGGTGGACAGGCATTTTACACAGCAGCAAACCCGAAAGAGGGACGTGTGCTTCCTTTTCCAGGGCACGCGGTGCACACCTCCTTGGGAAGGCAAAGGGCTTCCCTTCAGGTCAGTGACCTTAGGGAAACTCCACTTGGGTATGCTGGAGTCGAGACTTTTTGGCCACATTTCTGGTTTTAAATTATTAAAATGGGGACAAGTACCAAAACCATTCACCAGGCATCCAAAATATGTGAGAGGTGAGGCGTGCAGGCTCACTGGTTGAAACTGCATTAGGTGTCCACTGACCTTGAAGCCTTTCTGACCCAGAACTTGTAGAATGGTTCACAGAAATGAAAACACAGAATCAAAATGCTCCTAACTCAGTGCCTGCAAACTCCATAAAACAGCATATCAAAGAACCAGCTCCAAGTCGGGCTGACATTTGAAGAACACCAGGACTTACATCAGGTGGGATATCAAAGGAAGAAAACAAAAGAGAAGTCGGAAGATCACTGCTTTACCTTCCGTAGCCTGGGCTACAAAAGAAAGGCTGAAAATTAGAGACATTCATTTCTCAATATGTCACAGCGATCAAATGCTTTCTGTTACATAGAGAGACTACAGAGGTCCAATTTCCATCTGGCCATTCTTAGTTATTTATTGAGGTACTACTGTACACCAGGTACCAGGCTGGAATCTGGCAGGTGATGGCAAACATACCGTGCCTGATCGATATCTATATCTATATCTATATCTATATCTATATCTATATCTATATCTATATCTATATCTATATCTATATATTCTCCATGATTTAAAGGGAATACAATAAATATTCTAAAAATGGATGCAGTGTTTTTAGAATAATACAGACTAGACTTTTTTAAAAATTACTCAAATAAGATAGACTGTGTCAGTACTTTAGAGAACTTCTAAAGGAAGTTCAGATAAGAGGGAATATAGTGAACTCGGATTTGATTTTGTCTCTCAAATAAGCATAGCTGTCCACAAAATAATAAATATTATTAATTGGGTTTGTTTCTTTTTCTGTTTACCATCACAAGTGCTATTATAACACATGAACAAAAGTGAAAGAAAAGCAAACGTGATGCAAAAAAGCATTTCTGACATCTGAGAGCTTGGGACAATTGTCAGGCATGCAGATTTCTTGTTTTGGTTTTTTGTTTCTGTTTTCTTTTTCTGCCTCTCCACATTCTCTTGAATTTGCATGGTGAGAACAGGAGGCTGGGAGCCCACTGAAGTAGAATCCCAGCTCTGCCCCCTGCTGTGCGGTGCCTCAGGACTGGCCGAGTCTTCAAGACCCTGCTTCCGGCACTGGAGGGCGAAGGTATCGGTCCCCACATCCTAGCTGAGAGGGCGCTGACAGGGTCCTGAACACAAACTCTAAGCCAGTCCCTGAGGTACAGCTGGTGCTCCTGTGTCGGACTCCCGCCCTTACTCTGGCTCTCTCCTATTTGTTGTGTTTTCCATTTCTAACTAACCCTTTCTCACTTTCCTATGAAAACTTCATAATAGTAGTTTTAATGGAAAATAAGGTAAAAAGCTCTGGACGGAGAAGACCTAATCTTGGTGCTGTCACATACCATCTGTGTGTTCCTGTGCAAGCTCCTTATTCCGAACCTAAGTTTCTCTAATGATAGACAGATTGTAGGATGTAAATAATGCTCTCCTTCCTTCCTTCCTTCCTTCCTTCCTTCCTTCCTTCCTTCCTTCCTT
>PVLA01018003.1:0-15691 GCA_004027455.1 Hydrochoerus hydrochaeris | reverse complement strand
TCTATTTTGGAGAATGTCCCATGCACAGCTGAGAAGAATGTGTATTCTGATGTGGTTGGGTGGAATACTCTGTAAACATCTACTTAGTCCAATTGCTCACAGGTATGATTCAGTTCTATTATTTCTTTGCTGACTTTTTGTCTAGCTGATCTATCTCTTTGTGACAAATGGCTGTTAAGGTCCCCTCTTATAATTGTGTTCTTGTGTATTTGGTTTTTCATGTCCATTAGTATCTGTCTTATATAGTTGGGTACTCCTTTATTTAGTGCATATATATTTATAATTATTAGTTCTTTCTCTTGAATTTTTCCACTATTGAGTATGTAGTGACCTTCTTTATCTCTTTTAATCATTTTAGGTTTGAAGCTCACATTGTCTGCAAATAGAACAGTTACCCCTGCTTTTTTTCTGGGTTCCTGTTGCATGGAATACTGTTTTCCATCCTTTGACTTTTAATCTATGAGTTTCTTTTTGGGTGAGATGTGTTTCTTGCATATAGCATATTGTGCAATCATGTTTCTTGATCCATTCTGTCAACCTATTTTTTTGATAGGTGAATTGAGGCCATTTACATTTATGGATATCACTGATATGTACTGGCTCGACTTTGCCATGTTATGTTCCAGTTTTCTGCTTTTCCCCCTTGTTTAATTGCTTGTCCTACCTGGTGGTTTCTTTCTGTTGTTGTTCTGGGGATTGTGGTCATTTTTGTCTCTAGTATGTCTTTCAGTACTCTTTCTAGGGTTGGCTTGGGGATGTGAATTTCTTCAGTTGTTCTTTGTCATGGAAGTATCTTGTTTGTCCATTAAATTTGAATGAAAGTTTTGCTGGGTAATCAGTCTGGGTTGAAAATTGTTTTCTTTCAGGGCTTGAAATACCTCATTCCAAGCTTGTCTTGACTTGAGGATTTGTGCTGAAAAGTCTGTTGTGATTCTTCTCATGGGCTTTCCTTGATAGGTGAGTTGTGTCTTCTCTAACAGCTTCTAGTATTCTGTTTTTCTGTATGTCTGAGATATTAATTATTATGTGTCTGGGTGTGGATTTATGTTGATTGTGACTGTTTGGTGTTCTGTATGCCTCACCAATGTCTTACAGTTAGTTGGAGGGAGCTTTACTACTGGCCCTATTTACCCATTGTACACCTCTATTTTAGGGGCATACACACCACACTGACTAGAGCCTGCTGAGATCTGTTTTGGTGAGGCAGTTACTGAATCTTCCTTTAAATTAGCACAGTTAATCTGCTTTAGTCCAAGATTCTGGGAGAAAGGGTGGGAGCTGAAGATCAAAAGCAAAATTAGGTTCAGGAAGTAGGCAGTGTCCCCGAGGGGCCAGCAGATGTCCTGGGTCTGGGCATCCGCTGGGTGTGGACCAAGGTCCCAGGGCAGCGTGGTGTTTCTCACTGCTGACTGGAGTTGTACGGAAGTGCGTGGCTGTGCCAGTCAAGGTCCCAGGGCAGCATGGTGTTCCTCAGTGCTGACTGGAGTTGTGGGGAAGCGCATGGCTGTGCCAATCAAGGTCCCAGGGCAGCATGGCATTCCTCAGTGCTGGCTGGAGTTGTGCCTATTTCTGGGTTTTGAGCGATGTTTCAGAGCTTTCTTGGTGTACTGGGAATCACCTGGCCCACTTTTGGCTCCCAGGGAAGACTGCTGGCAACTGCTTGCCACTTGGAGCTCACTGGGTGTGCGCCAATGGGGCCCTCGGGAACTCCGTCTATCCTCTGGTGATTTCAGACACAGGGTGTGGTCTTACTGGGAGTGAAGTTCTAAGGCTTCCCTGTGCAGTGGAATTCAACTTACGTGCCTGGTCAGGGTCCAGGACTATTCTGGGCCCTGCTTGCTGCTTGGAATTCACTGGGCATGGCCTGGTTAGGCCTGCAGGTACCTCCCGTGCCTGTTAGGGTGATTTCAGATGCAGGGCGTGGTCTTACTGCCTGGGAGCAAACTTCCAGGTTTCCCCATTTGCTGGAATTCTAGAGTGGTTTTGAAAGGTAGAATTTGCTTAGTTAAGCAATAATGTAGATTCTTTGGTGATGTTTTCTTTTTAAAAGTTTGTTTATTCTAATTTTGCTTGTTTCACATATGTGGTACTTCAGGCAAGTTCCTAGATGTGTGAACCCTAAATGTGTGCATGGTGCCTGGTAAACTAGGAAAGTTTTACACCAGAAGCATGAAATGCATTCTGTTTCTTATATTCTCTCTCAATAGCAATGAGAAATAAGTGCCTTTAGACTGTACTGGTTTACTTGTTTTCCCAGGGAGTGCTAAGGTATATCTCTAGCCTTTACTAAGTTGCCCAGGCTGGACTTGAACTCATGATCCTCCTACCTCAGTGTCCCGAGTAGCTGGGATTACAGATGTGCACCACAATGTTTCTGCACATGTTATGCAAAGGCCCCCTCTCCCGTGTCATAGAATTCCATCCCATTTTCATGTTCCAGTGTGTGTGATTTTTCCACTGTCAGGACCAGAATGTGGAGCTCTATATGTTATAAAAATTGAGGCTGATTGCAGGACAAGGACACTGAACTTGTTTTCATTTTATCATTTTCAAATGAGAGTCCTGCATGATGATTTCATTGTGTGATGGTGATACTGTCTCCTTTCCTTTCTGTTTCACCTAATTTGATAATTTGGAGATTCCAACTTTTAGTTGATTTAGTCAAATGGATTTAAGTCTCCTGTGTATGTGATTTATTTATTTATCATCATTATTGTTATTTTTAAACATAGCTTTCTTATAAGAACCAGGAAGGTGAAATAGGTTTGTTTTGGACTTTGATTTTAGCTTATTTTAAGGGAGTAGGCTGGATGGCATTGGTAGATTTGAAGGTCACTGCCATCAGCTATTGTTCTCAAGGTATCTCCACGGCAAAATTATCAGTTTCTCTGCCATGGAAAAATATGACATAACAGCAAGCTTCTCTTTCATCCATTCCTCAGCCTGGCAAACATCTACTTCTAGGAGTATTATTTTTGTTGAAAGACAAGGAACTATATTTCTTGCACTAAAAATGCTCTAACTTATTCCCATAATGGATAAATTACAATATGATGGCAATCTAAATTTGTAAATCTAGGGAAAATATGTAAACACATTTTTGGTCTAGCTGTATATTTTGTAAGTAGTTTATGATTTTGATATTTTATCCTTGCAATTTTGATTTTCTCCTTTTCCTTCTTTTCTTTCTTGCTTTCCTAGGCATGGTAGATGCTTTGTGAGGTGTGTAGAATCCTCTGTTTGTTACTTAAAATACAAAGTAAACTTTTATTTCATTTTAGTCAGGTAAAGATATTACCACAATTTTAGAAGATTGTTTCTATTTGCTCTGTTGTGGGGAAACAGATGGGCCTTGAATAGTGAAATATGTTCTTTAGTTGGAGTAACATTGAGTCTCTCAGGTTTCTGTACATCAGAGTGTTACTTGTCCAACTATTCTTCAAGGTTTCTCTTAAAAGCTTAATAACTTATTTCTAGCCATTAAGAATCAGGATTAAGTTTGTCTTCTTTTCAGACATGTTCCCAGAAACAGTGTCATTTCCTGTTTAGCCAACAGAGAGATCTGTTTATTTCTTCCTGTACTTTTCTGTCATGAATCTTGTCTTTACTTGGCTGACAGAGTGGTAACTATGTCCGGGTATCCAGTCTGTTGCATTTGGATATGTAAGGGTGGTACAAGATCAGAATGTCTAAGATTTTTGTTTGTTTGCTTTGAACTGGACATTATCCTCAGTCACGCCTCATGAGCTTGCAGGGGACTTGATCTTTATGGATTCTGCCATCTCAGAAAATAAAGGAGATAGGTAAACCCAAAAAAGAATAATTAGAAAAAGCTCCTGTGGAGCAAAGCTGTCACATGGTAGAATGATTCAGCAGCTACAGGGAAATGTTATTGATTGTGAATCTGTCATGAATTTTTTTTTATACAAACCTCACTTTTGACCTTTTAGCAAGTACTTTTAAGTACAGATACTTTAAATATGATGATACTGTAAATACTTTATTTTGATGAGTGTTTTATTTAATTTTCATGGGAAGCCTACATTTAATTATATAAATAAAAATTACTTCCTTCAACTAAAAGATACTGTCAAATTTTATATCAGAATAAGTTTCAGAGTTGTAAAGAATAACAGAAAATAAGAGTGAATATCTATCTAATCAGGATGAAGGCTTTGTAAACATATAAAAATAGATTATGTTTTGTATTCTAGAAGCACAAAATAATAGATTGATGATATAAAATTTACAAGACTTAAAGGTTATGGGCTGGGGATATAGCTTAATGGCATAAGCGCCTGCCTGGCAAGCATGAGGTCATGAGTTTGATACCTGGTACCAAACAAAACAAAACAAAACAAAACAAAAACCAAGTTGTATTTGTGGGGCTCATCTCCAAGTGAAAATGTGGATTCCTTACTCAAAAAGCAGGAATGAGTACCGTTAAAGGTACTAAACCATAAAACGTTTTGTGCCTGGTGGTATATACCTTTAATACTAGCACTGTGGGAGGCTGAGGCAGGAGGATTACAAGTGTCAGCCTGAACTACTTAGTGATTTAGTCTCATTTAATTCATATGTGGACTCACCAAACTTAAAATTTTTACTTTGTACTGATACATATATATGTGTATATATATATGTATATGTGTATATATATATATATATAAAATATATGATAATTTTTATGAGAACAGTGGAAATGCTATACAAAACTGATTCAGCTGTAGTTGTTTTCTTGTTTTACTTCTGATATGTATGTGTTTGCCAGACACTGTTTGCCTTCTGTTTATTACAGGGTAATGAATGTGACTCCAGGCTGAAATTGTGTGTAATTTTTCAGCCCAAGGGTAGACAACTACAGTGGGTTTACCTGGAAGGCCTCATGGTGATTTCTGAAGGTCTGAGATCTCCTCACCCCGACGCTCATTGCACAGCTGGTGCCTTACACTTTCTAAGGAGTTGCCGTAAAGCAATTGAGTATTTATGCTCCTTTGCCTGTTCGTATTACTCACCCACATATATGCTAGGCTTCAACCCTTTTTTTAAGTTTTATTTTGAGATGGACTCACTAAGTTTCCCAGACTGGCCTTGAACTTGCAGTTTTCTTGCCTCAGCCTCTCAAATGGCTGGATTGCAGGTGTTTGCCACTGTGCTTGGTTAGAAAATTAAATTTGATATATTTCCTTACTTTATGTTCCATACTTCGACTGAAAAAATAAGTGAGGCAAAAAGCCAGCTTAGATCCATATAATTATATATTTTATACAGTTTTCATATGTAGGTATGTAGTTTGATCTAATACTAGTAATGATTACATGAATAACATTTAGTAACATTTGTTAAATGTCTACTTTGTACCAAGTACTGTGCTGAATGTACTTTAAGAAAGATACTATGCTGTTTTCTTTATTCCATTCATACTTTGTCATTGTATTTATTTTTCAAATGGGTTGATCTCTTTACTTGCAAACATATTTTTCAGTCTTTTGGCATGCTCTTTAAATTCACATTTGTCAGCTATTTTTACTCTGAAGCCTTTGGCATTTCATGGGCCACTAGGACAAAACCAACAAACATTGTCTTGGGTGTTGTATTTTACAGGTTGCTATTCGGAATGTATGAATATAACTCAGGAAAAGTTGCTAAGGTTGCTTCTGTTTTCTTTGATCATCCCTTATTAATTGGTATCATGTTTTAGCATAACTTTCAAGGTGAAAACTGAGTTATGAGGATCATTACTTGTTAGCATTTTATGAATAAAAATAGCCATAGCTACTCTTTTGTATTTACTATAGGCAAAGTTTCAATCCATTATTTATTTAGTTCAGGTAGAAATTCTTTAATAATGGAGAAAACCAGAGCATAGAGATTTGATAGTTTGTCCTGGATTGCATGGCTAGTAAATGAAAGACCCAGGAATAAATTTTAGCTCTAAGGTCCTTATGTGTAACTACTACTGTAGGGTTTTCCATGGTCTCATCCTCAAATCACCCACTTGCCAAGTTATTGTTAGAAATTCAGATTCCTGAATCTCACCTCATATCTGCCAAGTCTGAATCTCTATGGATAATGTTTTTTTGTCATTCACAGTTGACTCTTATGACACTAAAGTTTGAAAATCATTATTATTATATAAACAGTATCATGTTTTGATATCTGTTAGCCTAGAAGGTTGGGCAGAATGAATAAATCATTCTTTTTTTGCGGGGGTACTAGGAATTGAACTCATGACCTCATGCTTACCTGGAAGCTGCTTGTGCCACTGAGCTAAATCCCTAACCTCTTGAATAAATCATTCTTATCCTTGGAGTTCTGGAATACCTGACATTTTGTATTCCTTTTTATGCTTTTGTCTTTCCTTTTAGGTTGTTATGGATTTTAAGCACCCAGATGGTGTCACAGTGCAAATTATGTTGCCTCGTCGGAGTTTGCTAATCATGAGAGGAGAATCGAGATATCTTTGGACCCATGGGTATGTATTGAAATGACCTTGATGTCTAGATGACTTTCCCTTCGTGATATTTTTCATTCTTCTCTGTCTGAACCACTGGAATCATCTCCTGTGCCTGAGCAGTGAAACTTCTGGGTTCAACCCTTCTAGGGCCACCTGTGACTTCTCCATTTTATATTCTTCTTTCCATTTTTTATTTTCACACTTGATGCAAAGTTGCAAGGATAGTAGAGTGAACTCCCCTTATCTTTCACCTGGATTTATCAGTTGTAAACATTTTGCCATAACTTATATTTCTCTTTCACATATAATTATTAGTTTTGCTGAATCACTTGAAAGTTAAAGTGCGTACCACAATTCTGTACCTTTACATGCTTTATTGAGTATTTCCTACGAGCAAGAATATTGTCTGTATTCAGTGTTTGACAAACTGTGGCTTGTGAGGCAAATCTAGTCCTCACCTTGTTTTACAGCCTTTAAGCTGAGAATGGATTTTATATTCTTAAAGGATTGTAAAACAAAACAAAAACAATAAAGAATATTTGACTTTATATGCCCTTTAGTGCTTACATTACTTATTATCTGTTCCTTTATAGAAAAGGTTGGCTAACCTGTGTTCTATAAATCTATAGTGCCAGACACTCAGCATTGATAAAATATTCTTATACAATCCATATTCAGATTTTGCTAGTTGTGCAGTGCAGTACTCCATAGTAAACATTCTCTGACTGAGGATTCATTCTTAATTCTGCATTATCTTTAGTTAATTCTCTTTCATCCTTCATTTGAAACACTTTGTCCTTCATGATACTTTTTAAGAGACTAGTTGCATTGTAGAATGTTCCTCAATCTGAGTTTTTTGATTTAATGTGACTCTAAAGAAATGGCTTACATACTTTTGTTAGGAATGCCCTTTGAGTAGAGAGCATTATACTGCTAAAATTTATATACTGTCACTTAAAATGTTGCTAAGCTCTATATTTATAAATTCTGTTCTGCTTAGAGATTTTAGCTCACAAGTTTTTAATAAAAATTCAAGAAAATGAATATATCAATACCTATCCTAAATGTAAACCATAAAAAAGATGATGTGTACTGGGGCTTATATTTATTTGATTTTTTAAAATTTGTGGCTAGTAATATCCATACATAAAATAAGTGATCATAGTGTTGTGATCCATTGGCCTCATGTATTCATTTAAACTTTTTAAGCATATTAGTATTACAGAAAATATAAAACAAGGAATTGCTTTTCAGATATTTTGAAAATATTTTAATACCCTGTCTCCTCTGTTTGTTCTGCTTCTTTTTAGTAATGTTTTTGAAATTGTGGCCTTCTTTATCTCTTTATAAAATACCCTTCAGAGCATTTTGGAGAGCTGGATTGGTGGTCATGAATTTCTTCATTTCTTTGTCATGGTAGTATTATATTTCTCCCTTGATTTTGAAAGATAGTTTTGAGGATACATGAATCTGGGTTGGAGGTTGTTTTCTTTTAGGGCTTGAAATACTTCACTCTGCTTGAACTGAGGGTTTGTGTTGAGAAGTCTGCAGTGATTCTAATAGGTTTTCCTTTATAGATTATTTGTTTCTTTTCTCTAATTGCCTTTAATATTCTGTTCTTGTGCTGAATTTCTGGAATCTTGATTATTATATGTCTTGTTATAGATTTATTTTGGTCGTAGCTGATTGGAGTCCTGTATGCATCACTTATTTGTATGTCAAATTTTTTGTATCCATGTTTGGGAATTTTTCTGCCATTACTTCTGTGAAGAGTTTTTTTTAATGGCATTTGCACTATTTTTGGCTCTCTCACTGACTCTGATACAATCTTCTGTTGTTTTTCTTTGTTTCATCTTGTAGCTGTTGGATTGATTTTTCATAGTCCCTTGCTCTTTTAAAAATATCTCTCTTTTTGTGGTTGCTAACCACAATCCTGTCTTCTGGATCTGACATTCTAGATCTTTGCCTTTGTGCAGTCTGTTGTTATACTTTCAGTGGAATTATTAATTTCCTGGACATCTATCTGGATCTGTTTCATGGCTTCTGTTTTTTTTCCTATGTTGTGCATTCATGATTTCCATCATTTTCCTAAGTTCCTCTTTTTTTAAAAAAAATCTGTGTCTACTCTAGATTTGTGGGCATGTCTTTCATTTTCATTTCTTTTTTTTTAATCTGAGAGATTATTTTTTCTATTGCCATATCTGTTTGGTTTTTCATTTCTACTGCTCTCATTTCAAAAAGTTCCAATGTGTAGCTTCTCATTTCTTCTATCTCATTGTGTTCTCAGTTTGTCTTGGGTGGGCTGGAGGCTAGGAGTTATGTTTTGCTTCTACATCTTGTCATTTTCTATTTTTAATTTTGTTTTAGTTTGTTTGTTGGTGCTTATAGCTTTCTTTTGATAGTTTTGTCCCTTGTATTGAGGCTTCCCTAGGAAATGTCTGTTCCTCAAAAAGTCTTGCAAGTGTAGGTTGTTCTTGGTCTCTGTATCTATCCCAAGAAACTGTCCTCCCAATTTATTAAGGACAAGAAGTTACCCTCTCCTTTAGTACTAGACTATGGCAATGATTACTACCCCAGACAATCAAATTATTGTCATATGAGGGAGGAAAACTGATGTCAGCATGTATGACATCCTGGCTAAAGTAGTACAATTAGCAGTAACAGTAGCATCAAGCAGAACCTAGCAAATGACAAACTATGATAACTATTAATTTGGTACCTCTAAGCATAGGAGCAAGCTCTACAGTTTTATAACTAAATCCAACATATACCAGAACTTGTGTGCAATGAATTTCCCCCTGGAAGATTGATTTTACCCAATTGCTGGCTCTGTGGGCCTCCTCAGGAAACAATGTCTTGCTGTGCCAGGCCACTCTGCCTCTCTGCCATGCTGCACTGGGCCTGGGTCACTCCATCTCCTATCAAAATATTTTAATCTGTTCTTGGCAATGATATAGGTTCTTCTGAAACATCAATTTTTTTTTTAAGGAAATATCATTTTCTTTTTCTTATTCTCATGAAAAGCATTTTGTGCTCTTCAATGTAAATAGTCATTTCTGGAAGGTTGGAGTATAGATATGAATTATTATTTATTTGTTGAGGCACAGTCTCTTTGTAGCTAGTTTGTTCTTTAATGTACCATGATCGTATCTCATCCTCCTGAGTGCTGATATTACAGACATGTTGAACTGGATTATTCATAATATTTATTTATGAATTGTTGCTCTAGAATATAATTTTTAAATAATATTTTGAGAAGAAAAATCCTACTACTTTAGAAGACTCCACTGAGACCTGTTGGCTGTAATGTGACTGTGAGACGGTGTGACAGTGTGAACAAGCATGGGGTGAAAATGTGTTCAGAAAAGAGAGATGGGAAGGAGACTGAGAAAGGAGGGAGAGATAAGAAAAAAAAAGAGAAAGACACCAAGCAAACAGTGAGATAGTTATTGGATATTTGGTAAAAGGGAGAATAGATTTGAAAAAGGATATTTATACATTTAAAAAGTACTTAAACAGCAGAGAGTAAACTTTGATAAAATCTTTTGGATTTTTCACCAGAAAAAAAGGCACTTAAAAAAAAAAAACTATAGAGGGACATAGATTTGAAAGGGCTAATATTGTTCTTTAATATTAAATTAACTTTAATTTCATCAAATTCAAATTTACTCTTCAGCTACTGTCCCCTAAATCAAAGGGGAAGCTGCTAACACAAGAGTGAATTCAGAAGATAAGCTATTTGGCTTGTGCAGTGGTCATCCACATGATAGCAGTTTATTCATTAAATTACCTACATTAAAAAATCTCATGGGTTTTACATAAAACTCTGAATCATCAGCTTCTCTTGAACACTGAGAACTGGGCCATCATACTGCTTGGCAGCAATGATCAAAATTGAATGTCAGTGACATTTTGTAGATGGACTGCTTCTCCAGTTCTGTGCATTCCTACCCTTTTCTATCCCTTTCTGATAAATGATTGAGTATCTTTTATTACTTATCACTGTGTTTGCACAATTGTTTTTTTCTTACAGCAGGATTAAATGAAAATTAATATTTCCTGAACTCATGTCTATATTAAAAGTAGGAAATGGAAGCTACATTAGGTGAGAATGTGTTTTTCCAGAAAATGAAAGAGAACACTGTGCTTTTTTGAAGACTATGTCTGTGTGTTTTTAGATAATCTATTTGCTTCATTTATATGTGTTATGTGATTGGGAAGCATTTGTTCATGAGAATATGTAAGCTCTCCTTTTAAATTATTTTTGAAGCATTTTCCTTGTGCCAGCATTATCCCAAAGACTTAAACATATTTTCACTCATTTAATTTGCACAATGACAGTGGAAAGTTTATTCCATGGTTTTGACTCCATTTTTGAAGAAAATTGGAACATAAAAAGTTAAGTAACTAGTGCAAAGTCAATAAGTAGTGGAGCCATGATTAGAAGCCAGGCAGTCGGCCTATAGGATCTGTACTCTTAAGCACAAGGTTAGAGCTACACTTGTTTACTCCCCTCTGAATTTCTACTGTGCTCTGTAGCTTTCATACTTTTCTCAATCTTCAGTGTAGTATGCTTCCTTTTCTTTCACAGTTTTTAAGATACACTCAACTTTTACTTTCTTTATAATTTTATGAAGCTTTTCCTGGCTATATTAGCTTCAAGTAATTTACCCATGAACTTCTAAAGACTCTATTATCTCCTATCTTGAGATTTTTTTTGTATTATATTGAATTATTTACATCTATAAGCCTGTTAATCTTTTTACTATTTCCCTGATATGGTTTTAATATAGTACTACTAGAGTAACAGTGGTATAAACTCAGGCAGTGACTACTTGTTTTTGCTTCTTTAAAAATGCCTTTAATACAAGCTCTTTGAAAAGAGGCATTCTACTAACTTATTTTGAAGCAGGCATTACTCCCGACACCAAAGCATATCAAAGACATTACAATCAATGTAAATTATGAACAAATTTATCTCATAAAGAGACAAGAAAATTCTTAACAAAATATTAGAATTTATTTCAGGAAGTGCTTTATGCAATCCTGTAATATATAAGAGAGAAAATGTTATGACCACTAATTTACCCCAGTTTTGCAAAGTTCTTTCAGCATTTTGCAAAGTTGGCTTAGCACTTTGAAATCAATTGGTATCATGTTAAAAGAGCAAAGGAGAAAAAAACACTATTATCTCAATGGATTCATTTGTGATAAAAGCTCAACAAACTAGGATGAGAAGGAATAAAATGTTGGGAGCTGTTGAAACTGCAAGTTGAACACACATGCAGGGCTACTGCATGGCCAGGGCAAGATGAAATAATGCTGAGGACACCTGGCTCTAACTCCAATGAACTAAATAAAGACTGTAGCTGCAGGCATTTCATTCCTGTAGTGAAATGCAACATGGAGATACTTCTTCTAAATTAACATAATTGATTAGTTAGAAAAGTCCTTGAACCACTCCCAAGGTCTCTTCAATTTCCTGCATTTTCCACTCTAATCCCTTCCTTGAATACTAAATAATAAATGTGGGCTATTCAGAGACATTCCCTGTCTTAGCCACCAGAGTCCCTGAACTCTGTAGAGGGTTTTGATCCTTCTGGAGCCCTAAAATCATACACTTATTTCACTTATTTAAGCCTTCACTATACACACATTTGGGAGATTGGTGATCTAGGCCCAATAATAAAATGTATCTCTGAAATATTCATAGCTAACATCATATCTAATAGTGAACTAATGGATGTTTTTTCCTAAGATACTAAAGCAGAAATGTTTACTGTTGTGACTTTTAATATGATGTTCTATTAGAAATCTTACTCTGGAAAATAAGTCCAGAAACAGAAATATAAATCATAAAGATTTGAAATGACACAGTAAATTTCATTTGTGGATTATGTTACAGTAGATGTAGAAAATCCTAGGAAACCTACAAAACAGGCAGTAGAACTAATAAGTGAATTTAGTAGCATATATAGTTAAATATTAATTTTTGGAAAATAAAATAAAAATGTTATTTAAAATAGTATTATGACCTATAAAATAGTTCCTTTCCAATACTCATAATTTATTCATTGTAGTATGATTTAAAAAGCAATAAACCTAGGAATGTGATTGTAACAACAGATGAAATGTAATGGTACAATAATGATAAAATAAAAATTAAAAATTAAAATTTAGCTGGACATGGTGGCATATATCTGTAATCCTAGCTACTCAGGAGTATAAATCAGGAGTATACCAAGTTTGAGTCCAGCTCAGACAACTTAGTGAGAGAATGTCTCCAAATAAAAATTTTAAAAAGGACTGAGGTTATTGCTCAGTGTAGAGCACTTGCCTGCTGTCCTACAAGTCCCTCCACTCCCAAAAAACATGATCGGGGGGACTTTTGAACTTTTCATTTTGGGATCAGATTTGTTTTAGTACCATTATTGACCTTTTTTCATCTAGGTCCTCTGTGGATAAAAGAAAACTTACCTGATTCTTAGTTATCAGTAACTTAAATATAAAATTCAACTTTTTTGTTTATTTTGACACAAATTCTCGCTGTGTAGTCCAGGCTGACTTTGAATTCATTATGTTGCTTATTATGGTTTGTGTGTGGATGTCTCCACAAAGTCTCAAGTGGTCATAGGGGGCAGGCATTTCAGAGGTGGCTGAATCTAGACTTTGTGATTGGTTCATTGTCTTGTGCTGGGATTGGAGGTGTGTGTCCTACACCTACCTTAGGGTGGGTAACCTTCATACAATATAAGGGAGGAAAAGAGGCTAGCTCCTCCTCTTTTGCTCTGGTTGCTTTTTCTGTCTTCCACCACCATGAATGGTTACCACCCTGGCTTGATGCTAGATGATTATAGACTGAAACTTCTACAAACCAAGCTAAATAAACCTTTCCTCCTTTAATGTTGGGTGTCAGGTATTTTGTCTCAGCAATGAGAAAAGTAACTAAAATAGAATTTGGTACCAGGAGTGGGGTTGTTACTGTGACTGTATCTGACCATGTGGTTTGGGAGCCTTTGGGAATGGCTTGTGTGAAGAGTTTGGAAAGGTTCAGAGATGCCAGCTGAAAAAGTGGAACTGGAATGCCTTAGGCTTTTCTGTATGGGAGATTCTGGTGAAAGCTCAGAAGACCAGAAGTTTGATAGAAATCCTGCCAGTAAAAACCAAGCTTGGTAGGTTTCTGCTGGAAAGAAGGACTGTTGGACTCCAGAACATGTGTGTTATGGCTTGACAGAAAGTTTGTCTGAATTTTGCTAGTAGCCAGAGGCTCTACTGGGACTGAGATTAAGGGTGGCAGACTAATTAATCTGGCAGAAGAAATTTCAAGGAAGTCTAATGTTGATATGGTGCATGGCTGCTATTGAGAGCTTTTAGCTAGATTTTAGCAGAGAGCCAAGCAGAATGATTTTAAAATGTGACTTTGGCCACAAAGGAAGCTCTAGTAAAGCTGTGGACTGAAAAGATAGAGTAGAACAGATCTTGATTGGTGAGAAGGAATAGAAGAATACGAAAGCCTGAGAGCATCACAAGAAGCTGCAAGACGCTACTCTTTGCAGCCTCAAAATTGCAAAAGTGAGACTTTGCTTTGAGAAGAAAGCCACAGAGGAACACATTTCAGAATAGCTGCAGCCACACCATGTTCCAGAATGGCAGTGGCCTAACAAATTTGTTGCTCAGAATTGAATTCCAGAGAGAAAAAAGCATGGGTACTACTCCAGCTGGAAGCAGATCTTAACATTGTCCATGTGGTGCTGGTTTTAGGCACATGCAGAATGCAAGATTTGTAAGGTTAAGAAGGCTTCCACACCAATTTCATAAGGCCTGGGAGGCCAGACAGTGTGCCCCTGTCGGAGTAGTGTATGAAGCTATGAATGTGAAGGCAAAGATGCAGTGGAGACTCTGGAATTTTGGAGAAGTCAGGAACCTGGATCACCTAAGGAAAGTTGCAAGGAGGGAACAAATCCAACCCAAGAGAAAAACCAAGGGAGCTACAGCCACCAGATGTACCATAGAGATAGAACCATCCAAGCTCTTTCAAGGTCACAACTTGCCACAGATTGCCTCAGATGCTGCACATGGCATTATAGGACTTAATGTTTGCCTTGCTGGATTTTGGACTTGCTTTGGTTCTATTTCTTTGTATCCCTCTATTTGTAACTTTTGGAGTGAAAATGTTTATCTTGTGCCATTGAATGTTGGAAGCATTTAACATTCTTTTCAGTTATATAGGGGCTTAGAGGTAAGAGTTTGTCTTCAATCTCAGAGACTTGGGTCTTGGACTTGTAGCAATGCTGAAATGTTCAGATTTTGGCAACTCTTAGAGACAGACTAAATGCCTTTTGCATAAAGGGAAATAACGAATCTTTGGGGAGCCAAGGGCAGAATGTTACAGTTTGTGTCTGTGTATCTCCTCAAAGCCTCACACGGTCATGGGGGGTGGGCAGGCATTTCCAAGGCAACTGAATCTAGAATTTGTAATTGGTTCACTACTTACTGCTGGGATTGGGGGTGTGAGTGCTACACCCACCCTAGGGCAGGTGGCCTACATATACAGTATAAAGGAGGAAAAGAGTCTTCCTCTTTCCCTTTTTCTCTTGCTGTTTTTGCTGTCTTCTGCCACATCACCCTGCCTTGGAGCTAGCTAATTATGGCCCTTCACAAACTGAACTAAATAAACCTGTTGTTCCTTAACTTCAGCTGTTGGATATTTTGTCTCAGCAAGGAGAGAAAAGTAACCAAGCTTAAAATGGCCTCAAACTCATAATCCTCTTACCTCAGTCTCCCATGTGGTGGGATTATAGGCATGTCATCATGCTCCACTGCAACTCTACTTCTGTATAATATACTGAAATGTTTTCAGGCTTATTCTCAGTGAATGAGAATCCTTCCTAGGAGGGGAGATAGATTTTCTAGAGTAAATCAAGCAAACTACTAGTCCTCACAAAATTTGAATTTTAGGAATAAATTTTTAAAAAATATACAACACATATACATTGAGGTATATGTGTTGAGGTATACTCATTGAAACTTTACTGAGAGGTATAAAATAAGACAAAATAAATCAAGAGATACAGATGTCATGATTATCAATAGGAAACTTAATATTGTTAATGTATCAGTTTTTCTGTGGATGCAAAATCCTAAAAGGATTTTTCTTTTTTCTCCTTTCCTTTCCTTTCCTTTCCTTTCCTTTCCTTTCCTTTCCTTTCCTTTCCTTTCCTTTCCTTTCCTTTC
>PVLA01018002.1:0-15695 GCA_004027455.1 Hydrochoerus hydrochaeris | reverse complement strand
CTCTGGATCACCAATTTTCTACATGCAGTTACCAGGCTAAGAAAGCTACTTAAATAAAGACCTGCTAAGTTATTCCTTTTTATAATATATCCAATACTAAATGCTAGTGAATAGTACATTGGGTATTAGACATTGATGGACACAAGAAAACATTACCATGAGTATCTGTGATAACTTCCAAATCTTCCATCCCAAGAAAATCCAGACAATGTCAAACCAGAGTTGTGAACAATTTCAAAAATGCAGATTAAAGTAGTAATTAATTTTCATATCATGTTATAACACATTATTTCTTCTTACCTCATTTTTTTCAATTTCTTTATATATTAATACATGCTTACAGTATATAATAACATTCCTTGTGGGGTGTGGATACATATAATAACATCTAATTTTTTTTCCTTTTCCCTCTCTCCCTTCCACCACTTCATCTCTAGATAACATTCCCATTTGAAAAAGATCTATCTCCCTCTGCTTACTTTCTAACTTTTATTTTACTCTTTATTTATCCTTGGAGGTTCTCATATATGAAAAACCACACAATATTTAAGCTTGTTTGTCTGATTTATTTCACTTAACATTATGGCTTCAAGATTTTTCCTACAAATGACTCAAAGTTGTCCTTCTTTGTGGCAGAGTAATGTTCCATTACACATATCTATCACATTTTCTTTATTGATTCATCTATTGATGGGCAAGTAGGTTGCTTGCAAGATTTAACCATTATGAATTGCACAGCTATAAACATGGATATGCATGTATCACTGTAATGTGATGTTTTAACACTTTCAGGAAGATACCTAAAGAGCAAATAACTGGGTTGCATGGAATATCTATTTATATTTTCTAAGGAAACTCAATTCTAACTTCCATACTGGTCATGTATAGTTTATATTCCCACCAATAATGTAGAAGCTTTTTTTTCTCTGCAACTTTGCCAATATTTTCATTATTTGATTTCTTGATGATGGCCATTCTTTCTAAAATACAATGGAATCTCAGTATTATTATGTTTTGCATTTATCCAGTAGCCAGAGATGAACATTGTTCATGCATTTACTAGCCATTTGTACTTCTAAGAAGTGTGTATTCATTTCAGTTGCCCATTTTTTAATTGGGTCTTTTGTTTTGGAGATGTCTAATTTTTTTTTAGTTCTTTGTGTATGCTAGATATTACTTACTCTGAGAAAGAGCTGGTAATATTTTTTTAATCATTCTGTGGATTCTAATTTTTTCTCAATGAGTTCATTAGTGATGTACAAAAATGCTATGAATTGTGTGGGTTGGTTTTGTATCCTGCTACACTGCTGAATTTGGTTATTAATTCTAGGAGTCTTCTTCAGTTCCACTATGTAGAAGATCACTATGAGCAAATAATGATAGTTGATTTATTTTTCCCTGTATGTATGCTTTTTATCTCTTAATTTTGCCTGATTGCTTTTATGTTTTGAGTACTATCTTGGACAGGAGTGACAACAGTGCACATATTTGTGCTCTTCTGAATTATAGAGGAAAGGCTTTCAGTTTTTCTCCATTTAGTATGATGTTGGCAGCATAGTTTTTATCAAATTAAGATAAAGCCCTTCTATACCTGTTTTCTTCAGGTTTTAAAAATATGAATGGATGATTGATTTGATCAAACTCTTCCTATGCATCTATTGGGATGGTTTATTGTCCTGGTTTCTATGTAAGGTACTGTGTTTATTTATTAGTGCATGCTGAATCATATGTACACACCTGGAATAAAGACTACCTGATAATGATGTATGATAGTTTTTGATCAGTTGTTGCATTTTGTTTGCCAGTATCTTGTTGAGGATTTTTGTATCTATGTTTATTAAAGAGATTGGCCTGTAGTTTCTCTCCCTATCTCTCTCCTTCACCCTCCCTTCTCTCTCTGTTTGATCTTTGTCTGATTTGGAATCAGGATAATTATAGCTTCCAGGAATATCTTTGAAAGCACTCTTTCCTTGTCAATCTCATGAAAGTTTGAGGAGTGTTGGCATTAGTTCTTCCATGAAATTCTTATAGAATTCAACATGGAATTTAGCATGGAATTTATCAGGATGTGGACTTTCCTTAATTGTTTTTTTGTATTATTGTGCCTATATCATTGCCTATAATTGGATTATTCAGATTTTTTAATGTTCCTGGTTCATTTTTAGTATTTCATATGTATCTAGGAATCTATGCATTTTGTCTGACTTCTTAAATTTATTGGCA
This sequence comes from Hydrochoerus hydrochaeris, assembly GCA_004027455.1. Classification (NCBI taxonomy): domain Eukaryota; kingdom Metazoa; phylum Chordata; class Mammalia; order Rodentia; family Hydrochaeridae; genus Hydrochoerus; species Hydrochoerus hydrochaeris. The sequence goes on along the minus strand of PVLA01018002.1, from coordinate 13,472 downwards.
TCAGTTTTGCCAAGCAGTAAGTTTTTGGATTTAATCAATGTCTAATTTGTCCATTTCGTTTATTCTTTCAAAAAAAACTCCTCTTTGATTCATTGATCTTTTGTATTGTTTTTTCCAACTCAGTTACACTAATTTTTTCTCCGACTTTTATAAATTTTCCTTCTATATGAGATGTGAATGTTGGTTGTTCTTATTTTTATGGGACCTTAGGGGGCTCATTTTGTTTGTGGGAACATTCACAGCTAAAAACTTCCTTCTTAGGACTGCTTTCATTGTATCCCTTGGGTTCTGGTATGCTGCATGTGCATTGTCATTTAATTCTAGGAATGCCCCATTTCCTCCTTGTTTTCTTCTCTTACCCATTGATTTTTCAAAAGTGTATTGTTTAATTCTCATGTGTTCCTTGGTTTTTGCTTTTTTGTTCAGTTTTCTGTTTGGGGGGTTGGTTAGTCTGGTTTGGTTTGGTTTGGTTTGGTTTGGTTTGGCTTTGTTTGGCTTTGCTTTGCTTTGCTTTGCTTTGCTTTGCTTTGTGACACAGATGGGATCTCACTATGTAATCCAGGGTGGCTTCAAATTCCTGGTGATCTTCCTGAAGCTTCATGTCCATTTTGGTTGAAAATAAGACAGTTTATCCTACTTGTTTTAGGGTTCCTATTGCATGGATTATTTTCCATTCTTTGATTTTTTTGTTGTTGCTGCTCTTTTGTTTTGTTTTTGTGTCTGGGATTGAACTCATTACCTCATGCTTGCCAGGCAGGAGCTTACTCCACTGATTTTTAGTCTTTGATTTTTAGTCTCTTTGATTTTTAGTCTATGAATTGCTTTTTTAGATTTCTTGTATATAACATACTATTGGATTTTGTTTCTTGATACATTTTGTCAATCTTGTCTTTTCATTGAGGAATTCAGACTATTCACATGAAGAATTATTACTGAAATGTATTAACTTATTCCTGTCATTTACATTATTTTTCTGTTTCTTTTCTTTTCTTTTTTTAAATTTTATTTTACAGAGAATGAAACAAAAGAGGACAGAATAACACAGATCAGAACAGAACAAATACAGGCAACACAGCACTTCACAACAAGACAATTGGACATCAATAGTAGCTTTCTTTGAAATAGTTGAGCATAGCTTCACACTCAATAATATCAAACATAATATCTCTTTCTTTGAAATAGTTGAGCATAGCTTCACACTCAATAATATCAAACATAACAAAATCGAATAAAAGCATTCAAGAGAGTGAAACTATTACAAGGTATTCTGAACCAAATAACAGAAAATGAACAATGGCTACTATAATATCTCATTTTCCATAAAAAATTTGTTTACATTATTATACATATTAAAATCAAGTAAGACACAACATGATATTGTCTCCCTTCAATTTAACTGCTCACTTTACCTGTTCTACTTATTCTGCTTTTGGCATTGTTTACATCAATTTCTCTTTCTGGGATATCCTTGAGAATTTTTTGAAGTATTGGTTTGATGGTCATCATTTTCTTTAGTTGTTCTTTATCATTTCTCCATCAAATTTTAGAGATAGTTTTGCAGGATATATCATTCTTGGTTGGATGTTATTTTCTTTTAGAGCTTGAAACAATTAATTCTAACCTTGTCTGTCCTTTAAAGTTGGTGTTGAGAAGTCTTCTGTAATTCTAATGAGCTTTATTTTATAAGTGATTGTTTGTTTGTTTGTTTGTTTTCTGAGGCAGGTCTCTCTATGTAGTTCAAACTGGCCTTAGACTCACTATGTAGCCCAGGCTAGCCCTGAACTATGGCAATTCTCCTGATTCAGCTTTCCATGTGCTGGGATTATAGGTGTGTGCTCTACCACATCAGGATATATTGATTTTTTTTTTCTAACAGTTTTTAAGATTCTGCTGTTGTATTGGACAGCTAAGATTTTGACCATGGTGTGTCTTAGAAAGAGGTTCCTTTCTCGCCATGGCTATTTAAGGTTCTATATGCCTCATTTATTTGTACATAATATTTTTCCCATATTTGGAAAATTTTTTGGTATTGTATCAGTAAACAGAATTTATGCCATTCATCCTGTCTTCAGAATTTTCACTCATTCCAGTTAATATGAGGTTGATCTTTGCTTCCTCTAACAGCAATTTGATCTAATTTTCATGTTCTCTGGTTACTTTTAAATTAACTCTCTTTAACTGGCCATTAACAACAGCTCTGGTTCTGATACTTTTTCCTCATTTTGGTCACTTATGCTGCCTATACTTTTAATAAAATTGTTAATCTTCAAATCTCTGTTTCACACTTTTTAAAGAACTTTAATTCTTTGCTATGCTGGTCATTCACATTTCTATCATTTTGTTTGGCTCAGCTAGCTTTTTATTAGTGTCTTGTGTAGATCTGCTGATGGTTTTGTTTATTAGGCCATTATCTGCTTAGATATATCTTCTTTGAGCTCACCAAACACCTTGCTGACCACTGTGATAATCTCCTCTATTAGCCTTTCAAATAATCTAGCCATGCGGCTTTTGATTTAGTCCCCTTTGATGCCCCATGGATCAGCTTCAAAGTTGACAGTTTTTGAAGGCATTCTTTTCTTATTTGTCTTGTCATGTTTCAATTTTGTTGTTGTTTGCTGTGTGTGTGTGTGTGTGTGTGTGTGTGTATGTGTGCTCAGTCTTTCAGTCTTGGTGGTTAATTATAGTGGAAAGATTTGTTGCTGCTATGGAAACTCCTTTACTTAATGTTTGCATTTTAATGATGCCTTCTGGGCATGGCTATTAGCCTTTGCCTCTGTCCCAGGATCCAGTCACTTCCATTTATTTGGGAGGAAATGCTGCAGTGTGTTTGGCACAGTAATCAGTTCTCTGAGAATGGGCAACAGTTCTGTTAGAGACACCAAGACAATCCAGATATAGGCATACCGAGAAAACCAACTGATACCAACAACTATATTATCTTGGTTATAGTAATAAAATCAGCAACCATAGTATCAAGCATGAATTGGATATTGACAAACCCTAAGAATCAATAACATACCACCCATGACCAAAAGAAAATAGATGTACAATTATAATATAAACAATAAGACAAACAAAATATTGACCTACAGTAAATATTTATGAAATGGAAAAGCTTTACTTTCATTTTCAATAAATCAGAGTTCTTCAGTAATACCACAGACCTAACTAACTACCTAAAGACTCAGAAAGCTTAATGACTATACTGGAAAAACTGAAGGGGCAGGGAACTGGCTAATGAGAAAAGGACAATTTTAAATATTAATCAGTGGAAAGTGAGAAAGAGGAAAAGAAAGATTAGATTAGGAATTCTACTGAAGTGTGAAAGTAAATCAATAGTATTATGTAACAATAACAGGAAAAACACAAACAAGTGAAAGAAAAAAACAGCAAAATGAAAGAAAAAAGATAAACAATAAGAAAAGATAATTATGGAAAAGAAAAAGAAGAAAGACAAAAAAAAAAAAAAACAAGCCCCAATAAACCAATGAATGGTAAGGGGAAAAAAACCCTGAGTAATAATAACAATAATTATAATAACTCCTCAGCCTTTTTCCATAAGTAGTTTCTTTCTGGGATCTGTAGTCTTGGGATCCAACAAGTCATGATTTTCTCTGCCTGCCTTTATAGTCTATAGTTTTGTGAGGTACTCTCCCTGTTTCAGAGGCTTCTCTTTGTTCATGTAACCCAGACTGCTGAGGGTAAGTCTTTGTTCACATTAGTAGATGGGGAAAGAATCAGCCCTCTGGTCTCTGCTAGATATATGCTGTGCTACAGGGGTTCAAACAGATTTAATGCCAGCACTTTTATATCCAGCCATCTCTAAAAGCCACGCTCGCTGGGCCTGGCTTTTCACCGTGGAGGAAAAAGCCTATGTCCTTCCCAACCTGAGTTTAAACTCCTCCAGGTGTCTATGCTTACTCCATATCTTCTCTCTAACTCTCTCTCATGGCTAGCTCTCATCTAATCACCATGAGAGGATAACTCCGCAAACTCTGAAGTAGAGTTGTTAGATATTTTCTCTGTGGCTCAATTTTAAACAATGCTTTCCCAAAGGGGTCTGTTTAAACCATTTCTGACAATATGGCAGGCATTAAACCATGTTTCTTTTCCCACTCTTATCTTTTCTGTGAAGTAGTCACTTTTAGGTTAAAAACCTCCACCAGCTTTGTTGTTCACAGTAGGGATGGGCTTTTCTTGTTGCTAGTACTTCTGTCAGGCCTGTACTTTCCTCCTGGGCCTGCTGTCCTTCTGGGATTACGTTTTCTTGCTGGGCATCAGCCTTCTCCATGATCAGGTCAGTTAGCTCATGTCTTCTCTCTCCTGGTCCATTAACCTTACCCATGATCACCTCGGTTGGTTGGTGCCTCTATTGCCCTATTCTGAGGGAAAATAAAATGCAGGCTGACTTGGCATTGGTGGGTGCATGTGGCCAGGGTGCAGAATCCATGAGCAAACATGTCATATTTTTCTCTATGAAGAATTGTTAGATGTTTTTAAGTGTGTGTATCTGTGTGTGTGTGTGTGTGTGTGTGTATGTGTGTTATTTGGGTCTTTTGTTTTGAGTTACTACAATAATTTAATGATGTAGAAGCAGAAGCACATATTTGAGAATAAACACAATGATTTAGGCTCTGAAAGTGTTGGTTTGTAGTAGTTTTTCTCTTTAAGTGCCTGGTTTTAATTCCCCGCTTCCTAAATATATGCTCACTATTTTTTATGTAAATTTTTTTCTTTTAAATACTTACATATTTACAGACAAACTGAAAAGATAATACAAAGAGGTACTCCAAACCTCATCCAAAATTTTCCATAATGAAATATATATATATAGATAGATAGATAGATAGATAGATATAGATATATATAACTGGTAGCTGACTATAGAGCCTTTTCTCTAAGCTACATTCCCAGTTCTTTATATTTTCTTCTCACAAAACAAAAGGGTGTGTTTATATAAAAGCAAATTCACAATAGCTATATCTTGGAACTGAACTATGTGTCCATCAGTAGATGAATGATAAACAAATACAGTTATATATTGACAATGCATCACTACTCAGCCATAAGGAAAAACAAATTTAAATCATTTGTAGGAAAATGAATGCACCTTGAAATCCCTGTTTCTTTTAGACTGATGTTTATTCATCACATTATTTACTTAGTCTCTGAAAAGTGAGGAACTATCTACTATATGATAAGGGAATAAGGAAACACAAGCATTCAAAATAAGTTTCTTTTAAAAGTACAAATATATTGCATTTTCTTCTTTGCTTATCTTAGTTTGAAAATAATGAAGACTTTATGATCTACTTTTGTAAAAAGATATTTTTCTGGGGATTAAACCCAAAAACCCAAAGCCTTTGCACTGAGCTACATCCACAATCCTATTTTTGTTTTTTTCTTTTTGGACAGGATCACACTAAGTCTGTGTATTCCCCACGCTGATTTTGAACTTGTGATCCTCCTGCCACAGCCACCCAAAATGCTGGGATTAAAGGAAGATACCTTCATGCCAGCCAAAAACATTTTTTTTGTTTTTTATTTGTTTGTTTTGGTTTTTTTGAGACAAGATTTCACTATGTAGTTCAAACTGGCCTTGAACTCACTTAACCCAAACTGGCCCTGAACTCACAACAATCCTCTTTCCTCAGCCTCCCTAATGCTGGGATCACAGTCATGGGTGACCATCCCCAATTGATATTATTTGTTAAAGTATAGCTATTCGGCAAAATATAAAGCAGTTTATACTGTTAAGTTATATATACATTAAAAAATGAAAAACAATATTTATAGCTATAACATATTATGTCATTTAACAGAAGATAGGATATTTGCTGGTTTATTTTTTTCCCAAAATGTGTGTAATTTATCCATTGACTTCACTTACAACTATGTTAAAAATTTTTACTTAGTTTGTTAGCCTATTCAGAATTATATCCAGTTCCATTTATCCATGTATTTGTCTTTCCCAGTGTATACTAAACTGTTAATTTAGAGTAACCCTTAAAAATAAGGTAATTCCTCTAACTTTACTCATTCACTTTGTTTTCATTAATTTCTTATTTATATATATTTGTTTCATTTAAGCTTTAAAAATTGTTTTTCTTTAAAATTAAATATTTTGATCAATAAATTAAAGTTACACCTATTTGCATATACAATATAATGCTATGAAATACATATACAATGTAGGAATTAACCTAATTAATATATGTATTGCCACCAAGCATGGTGACACATGCCTGTAATCCCAGCACCCTGGAGGCTAAGGCAGGATGATCATCTTGAGTTCGACACCAGCCTGAGTTACAAAGTGAACTCAAGGCCAGCCTGAACTGAATAGCAAGACCCTCTCTCAAAAAGACAAAAAGAACAACAATAATGATAGGTAGATAGATAGATAGATAGATAGATAGATAGATAGATGATAGATAGATTGCCTTACCCAGTGATCATCTTTTGTGGTGTAGACTTAAAATCTACACTCTTACCAGTTTTCAAGTATACAAAGCATTGTTATTAATGATAGTCACTATGTTGTGCAACTGATCTTTTGCACTTTTCCTAATTGAAATTTTGTATCTTTTGGCCAAATTCTCCTCAATCCCTTCACAAGCTCTTGTTAATTTCAATTTGTTTTGGCTATTTTAACTTCAGCACTTTACTTTTTCACATTTTGTAATGAGTTTTTCTCTCTTATATATTATAATGGCAATTGACTGCAATAGTGTTTAATCTGTACATCAGTTTGGGGAAATTTTGCATCTTTATTAAGTGTTGCAGTGTTTGAGAACAGCCTGTCTTGTGATTTACAATGATTTTCTTTCATAAATATTTGTAACTCTAATCATACACATAAACCACATGTATTGTATGTTATATTCATCTATAATGTTAGTAATATAAAATTCATAGTTAGAATTTCAAATCATCGATTGTTAGACGAAAGAAATATGATTGATTATTATTTGTTAGTGTTGCATTCTGCATTCTTGTTAAACTCATTTACTAGAACTAGAAAATTCATAGATTCCTTTGGATTTTCTCTATGTAAATGGTAAGGTCATGTGATAAGAGGGATAGTTTATTTTTTCCTTTCAATAAGTGGCTTTTACTGTTAAGATGGATAGCTCTACTGAAACACTGAAGAAGTTCCTAACCATGAAAAAAACTTACACCACAGAAATATAATATAAAGGGATGAAGGGAATTTAAAATGTTTACATGTAGTTCAGTATAAAATGTACTTCACAATTTAAAATCTTTCCATGAATGTACATACCCAAAATTTTAAAACTATAGTATGAGATACTAAATGTGTGAGAAAAAAATATTGAAATAACAAAAAATGTAGAAAGTATATTATTTTTATTATATAATATCATTTATCAAGTAGTTTTTCTTATTTGACTGCCATGAAATGGGAATTCCATGAAATCTTCCCTGATAGTCAAGTTGGTGAAGAAATAGAGTTTTAGAAAATCACTAGAGAAAAGTATCAGATTACATATTACAAAAAAATTGTAATTACTGTGAACTTCGTAAACGTCTCATCAGAAAATATAGAAGCCAGGAGACAATGGAAAAACAGTTTGAAAATAGGTTGAGGGATCACCAAACAAAACTACTGAGGACAGGAAATACACACTTTAGGATTAAAAGCCAAATAAAAAACTTTTGTGAAAGAGACTGATAAGAAATGCTTTGAGTAAAAGGAAATGCCATCAAATTAACTAGGATCTCCAAGAACATTTTTTTAAAGCAACAAAGAAATTTGCAAAAAAAAAAAAAAAGAGTGATTCAAAAAACTCAATTTTTTAAAATACTTAAAATTGTTTAATGGAAAATTATTAAGATTTCCCTTGGAGTTGAGATTTATCTAGATAGCAAAGTGGCAGATACACCGGTCTCTATATTTGATAGGTGATGCACTACTCACTCAAATAGTCTGTGGAACAGGAAGACATATTGACCTCTAGTAGTGAACCTATGACACACATGTATTTTTTTTCTTTTAAGACAAAGACCTTAGTATACAAGTTATTTTTCCTATCTAAAATCTCAGTTTTCAGGTTTAGCTGCAGCATTGGCACTTTGCTATAAATAAAAGGGTTTGGGGTTGCAGTTTGAGCAATTGCTATTTAAAGTTTGCCATCACTGCCCTAGACAAACCATTTAAAAATAATGCAAATTGGAATAGCAGAAATAGAAAAAGTAAAATAGATTTTGAAACCAATAAGAAGGTATTGAATGTCTTGCACAGATTTATGTGTAGTAGAGATGTGATGGTTTTAAGACATCATTATTATGAAATACCTGTTATAAATTTTGATCTTTTTGAAACATAAATTTCTTTAATTGCTTGTAAAAATGAGAAGTTTTGTGTAGCATTGTTTTAACATCTAAATGAGTAAACTTATGATAGGTGAAAGAATGAAAAGCACTGGATACATGCATATTTGAAGATTCTTCAAATCATATAAATGAGTTATTTATGTCTTATTCTGTTATTCAGAAACTTTCTCCCCTCTTTCTCTGTGTTAGTTTCAATAAAATTCAGTACCTGTGTGTAATAAAATGTTTAATAACATGCTACCTACCATGCGGATGTCATTATAGAACTATGTTTTAATATTACTGAAATATTTTGCCATGTTTCACCATGCCATACAAAGAACAAACTAAATCTAGTCCCTTGTTAGGAGCCAATAAAACAAAAATGCAAAAATTCTATGAATGCACAGAAAATTATTATGGAAAGCCCTGAATATTTTTCTGTAAGATTTTTTTTTCCAAAATGCTACTTACTGAGTGTTTTTGTATTCTAGAGTAGTGTACCAAAACTTTATTCTATCCACTTCTTAATTTTGAAATATCCAAGGCTGCTTTTGTACTACAATTTCAGAGTTGAGAGGTATGAGGCAAATATTTTTTTTCTCTTTGAATGTATTATTTTGATTCTAACTCCTGGTTGGGAAAACCCCACTGTGACATTCACTCTTCAAGGAAGTTCCAGGTGGCTAGAATCTTTTAACACTCCTCTTCCCATACCTTGAAATCATAGATGGTGATATGACTGTCTGCTCTTGCTAGACTGTGTTACTTTGATAGCTGCTATTTTTTATTCCAGGACTTTTACTGACTGTTACTCTCTGTGTTAACTTTCCTCTAATATCAGCATGATGTATTTAGAGTAGAAATACGAAGAGACACTCTAAAACCATGGTTGTAGTCCAGCCATATAAAACTACTGACTATCCTTCTGTATATACTATAAATAAACAAGAAGATTCAAGAATTTCTCTTCCAACTGTGTTTGTTCTGTGTAAAATTTTAATCAACTTCTGAAAATCTTAGTAATTAATATTTTTCTCTTATCTTTTTCTTTCTCCATTTGGATGAAAGAGCACATTAATCTCCAGTGAATATTCTGGAGAGAGTTTGCGCACCAGTTTGGTTCTCCTCTCCCCATGAGAGAATTTCTCTCAGGACTCACCACAGGCCTATTTGTTAGCTTAATAAATGAGAAATCACATTCAAATAAAACATAATAGGATATAAGCTGCAATTTTTTTTAGTATTTGTTCAAGTTAGAAAATTTCAGTAATTATCTGAAGATCAAAAACTGGAATCTGTATTTCCAAAAAGCTTCCTATTAAGCAAAGGTTTGTGCTTTCTTTTCAAATTTTTGTCTTTTTATGAATGAACTTGAATTGATGTATCTTATAGTGTTTAGTAAGATAAGAAGCAATAATTGTTTTTGACCACACTTTATATTTATTTACCATACTCCTTTCTTTTAGACAGATTTTATCATATTTATTAACACTTTATAGTATCCCTGTTGAAACCAAGGACTTGTTAATATAAAACATGAATTTAAAAAAATATATACAGCATTTATTACTAGGCTCAATCAGAAGTTATTTTCACCATTCCTGTACCTTAAAAAAAATTGGTCAGTATATCTGTTAACCTTTAATTGTTTTCAAGAAGATTGACTATTGAACCTAGATCAGCTTGATTCTAATATCCTTCCAATAATCTAAACTGCCTTAAAAACATGTAAAAATTAATAAAATATTTTATATTGATGACAACAAAAAATACCAAAGACAATTTATAATTACTGTATAAATGTATAATGTAATTCATGCATTATATTACATGCATAAACATATGATTTTAAATTTGTACAGTTGTAGTTACAAAAGACATTTTCATAGTTTATAATTTACTGAATTGTTTGCCAGTTTTCTTTTTCATTTATGACAGATTATTGATTAGTAAACTAGTGAGTTACTTAAAATGAATATTTTTCATTCTCTACTCTTCCACTATTTGTTAAATAAACATTTTATTTAAGAATGTTTTATAATCAAGAGAGCATATTGTCTAAAATATAATTGAAACTTCAATACATATTTCATTTTATTGTTTTTGGTCATAGATCTTTAAAGTGTTCTGCATGCCTTTTATTTTCCATGCATTTATTACATTTCCATATCTAATTAAGTTTCTTTCTAAAAAGAAAAAATTTCTTTGCCAAAAATTTTAGAAATCTCCACTTGTATTTCTTGGCTCAAAAGTAGGTAAAAGAAGGAAGGAAGCTTGCAGGACACAAAAGGAGAAGGGTAGTAAGTAAGATAAAAGTCTGATTTCATTGTGTTTAAGAATTACAAGCAAAATAAATGTTATTTTTAGGAGCCTAATAGTATCAGTAGGATGTGTGTCCTTATAAAGACAAAAATAACAGAAGAAATAATAATACAAAGCTAATGTGCAAAAGAAAATAGCTTGTTTCAGGATCTGAAGGCTTCTTTCTAACAATGTAAGAAAGATATAATTTTAGATGTTATTTTTACATATGTTTTAAAAATAAAAAATCATCAAAAATGAGACTATTAATTGAACTCAATTTTTCAGCCTAAAAACTTGAAATCTGTTATATTCAGCAGAATATATCTTTAATAAGTAGATTATAAAGTCCGTGAGAAATCTCTTCTACTAAGGGAGGAAATTATAAATGGAAGTAATCAAGCAAAAAAATTCAAAAACCAAAAGCTCTCATTTCCACCTTTTCTAAAGCCTCCATTTCCCAAAAGCACACTTACAGAGTCAATCTGCACTGCCCGCAGATTGCTGTTTATAAAAGTTTACCACTGAGATTGAACTCTTCAGTAGGAAGTCTTTTTAAAAACAGTGATCCATTATTTATATTCAATGGTATTTATAAAAATACTAAGAACAATATGATGCATTTTCTTCCATGCTTGCTCACCAGTTTTTTTACTAAAACAAGTACTCTAATCACTTATGTCTCTCACCTTTACCATTCTCCAGTGCTACCCATACTCAGTAATGAAGAGAGAGCTGAATAGCAATTACTCAGAAGTGGCTGAATTTATTCTGTTGGGATTTAAAATGCCCCCAAAGCTACAGATCCTCTTATTTTTAGCATTCTTGGTGATCTACATGCTCACTGTAGTGGGAAATGTCAGCATGATAACTGTCAGTAAGATGGACTCTAAACTTCAAACGCCCATGTATTTCTTCCTTAGAAACTTGTCCTACTTAGATCTCTGTTACTCCACAGTCATTGCACCCAAAACTTTAGCCAATTTCTTGACTACTGAAAAGAAAATTTCATATAATGGCTGTGCAGCACAATTTTTCTTCTTTGCCTTGTTTGTCACAACTGAAGGTTTTCTTCTGGCTGTAATGGCCTTTGATAGATTCTCAGCCATTTGCTGCCCTCTCCTTTACCCTGTGCATATGGCCCAGAAAGTCTGTATTCAGTTGGTAGCTGGATCTTACATCTGTGGATCTATCAATGCCATTGTGCAGACCAGCTTCACTTTCAGTTTACATTTCTGTCAAGAAAATAAACTAGACCACTTCTTCTGTGATGTCCCAGCTCTGATCAAGATCTCCTGTGTTGACACCTTTGTAAATGAGAGTGTGCTGTTTATTCTCTCTGCTATTATCATAATCACCACCACAGCTACCATTCTGGTGTCCTATGCATACATCCTCTCCACTGTCCTGAAGATTCCTTCAACTCAAGGCAAGAGAAAGACCTTCTCCACTTGTGGCTCCCATATAGTACTAGTGGGTTTATTCTATGGAACTGTGTTCTTCACGTATGCTCAGCCTGGGGCCATAGCCTCACTAGAGCCAAACAAGATAGTAGCTGTGTTCTATACACTTATAATACCAATGCTAAACCCTCTAATATACAGTCTGAGAAACAGAGATGTGAAAGATGCTGTGAAAAAAATATTATGTGGGAAATTGCCCTCTTAGTGACATTTATAAAGTCATAATAGAGTGGAAAAGTTTGTTTTATGAGAGTTCTAGTCACTTTTGTTCTCCTAAAATTATTATGACAGAAACATTTTTGTTTTATAAAATAATGTTTCTAATAACATAAGCAAACACATCATTATTTTATTTACCTAGAATATATGACAGGATATGTGTTCTTAATTTGTGATATGGTAATTGCCGCATCCTAGTCCATCCACGCCTTGTGACAAGGTCCATGGGTGGAGGAGAGCGCTTCAAGGAATCGCTTCTCCAGGAAAAGGACACCGCATGTGGGAATTGGGTGCGGGGATCTTGGAATGTTTTGTACTGATAATTGTAATTTGTGTAATTCACATATATATATTTTCATGTAATACTCAATATAAAATCGAAAATAGAAACTCCAGAGGAGTTACTAGAAAACTTCTAGATAACTTTGTGAAAACTAATTGTGAAATTTTACCTTCTGTGAGTAGTATGAGAGAGTTTATACAGAGGCTTTAAATGGAAAAGCTCATGGAGGAGGATTTACAAAATTCCTGTGAGACAACTGCCCTGAGAAAATGGACAGGCAGCCAAAGACGGGCAACTAGGACACATATGTTACACCACCGGCCACCTAAGACAGGCACAGGACCAATTGCTGTCCTGCAGGCCCATGATGGGTAAGGCCTGGTTGGGTTCATATGAAGAGTCCTTGACCTAAGACAGGCGCTGTCCTACAGGCAGCCAGAGACGGGCAACTAGGACACATATGTTATGCCACCGGCCGCCTAAGACAGGCACAGGATCAATTGCTGTCCTGCAGGCCCATAACGGGTAAGGCCTGGATGGATTCATATGAAGAGTCCTTGACCCAAGACAGGCGCTGTTCTCACAGGGCCTGCCATACTCCCATAAGTGATAAGGGAAAAAATGTAGGGAGCGGCATGATAGCTTCACAGCTGCCGTTCTATCTCTTCCTCCTGTGGGCATCCAGGTGCATCGGCTTACATTTTCCAAGATAATTAAGTAACAAGAGTAAAGTGTTACAAAGATGAAAAAAGTTGATTAACACATATTGTTTAAGATTGTCCCTGCCTGGCCCTAAGCCTGGGACGCTTCCTGCTTGGGGTTTGGGTTGCTGCCAAAAGTTAGCAAATATATATTCCAGCTTCTAA
>PVLA01018001.1:0-15694 GCA_004027455.1 Hydrochoerus hydrochaeris | reverse complement strand
CAGGCCTCCGGTGGCTGCTCCGGCGTTCTGACCGGTCCCCTCCCCCACTCTCCTTTGGCTGAGCCCCGCCCGCCCTGTCCTTGACCCAGGCGTCCCCAGGGGGCGAAGCTGCTGTCCATGTCCTCGTGCTCAGAGTCCCAGGCACAGGAACCCCGGTCCCCCCCAGCCCCGGAGCCCCTACAGGGCCTCCTGCGCCTCTTCCAAGCCCAGCACCCTTTAGCTGCCGGTCACCGGCCTAGGGACCCCATTCCTGCCCCCCAGCACTTCCTGGCCCCAATGCAATCTGGCTCCTGCAGTCCAGGAGTGGACTAAATAAAAAGCCTGTCCTGGGGGAGGGGGTGTCACAGGCGCCCTGCACACGGAGGGAGGGGTGCTGGCTTCTGCAGGGCCCCAGAAATTACCTGTAGCTGCCTGTTCCTATGGCCCCTCCTGGCCTGGGGCCTGGGGTGATGATTGGGGGGGAGGTGTCCCCCAGGAGGGAGGATGTCTGTAATATGTAAAGAGCACCTAAAAATCAATAAGGATCACAAGCCCGAATACAGACCCGTAGAGGACTTGACCCTTTACCTGCCACACACCGTCCAAGGCCTCTTTATAAGGGGCCCAGGATATAGCTCAGGGCCGCAGTGCTTGCCTGCCCAAGCCAAAGTTCTGGGTTTGATTCCCAGTACCCCATTCCCCTCTCAGAAAAAAAAGAGACACTGCAAAAAAAGTTTCCCTGGATGGAAAACTCCCAAGTAATGCCACATGAGCCCTCCCCAACCCCATCTTCGTCCCCTCCTTAGAGGACGCACCGCTATTTGTTTGGGATGTACCCCTACACTTACCTTTCTGAACATGCAGAGATACCCACACGCACCTAGAAACACACAGAGGCAGTCGCCTTCCATATCTTTGGATTCCAGATCTGGGGATTCAACCAAGCTCGGGTCAAAAATATTTTGGGGGGCCGGGGATGTAGTTCAGTAGCATGGCACCTACCTGGCAAGCACAAGGTCCTGAGTTCGATTTCTAGTTCCAAAAAAAAAAACTTTAAAAAAATTGCATCTGTACTGACCACATAGAATTTTTCTTGTCTTCATCTCCTAAATAAGACAGTGTAACAACTATTGATGTGGAGTTTACATTTGATTAGGGATTATAAATAGAGATTACTTGCCAGGCATGTAATTCATACTTTTAATCCCACTACTCGAGAGGCTGAGGCAGGAAGATCAAGGCCAAACTAGATAGCAACTCCCCCTAAAAAAAAAAAAAAAAAAAAAAACAACTGTTAAACATATAGGAAGGATAAGTTTATTTTGGGTTTTTCTTTTTCTTTCTTTCTTTTTTTTTGGTGGCAGGAATTGAACTCAGGACCTTGTGTTTACCAGGCAGGCACTGGTGGCTGCAGAGCTATACCCCTGGCCAGAAGGATGGGTTTAATGCAAATACTGAGATGATGGTGCTGACTGGGTCACATCTTACTTTGGGTTGCCTGGAACCAATGACCTTGAAGCAAGGATTTAGAGGCACATGGTTGACCTGGAAGAAACAGCAATAGAAAAACTGAGAATGGAAAGGGAATAGAAGATGCCATCTCTGATATGCAGGCCTGCAGAGTGGTGCAGAGGCCCCTCCCACCAGAGGCGGGGCCTGTGTCCCTGGCCCCTTAAGTCCTGACTAATGCGGTAAAGGATCTGTCGATTATTGACGGTTGGGTCATAAAAGCGGCTGCAGCTGACTCCTTTCTGGTGCTGGAGCTCGCAGCATTCTCTGTATTCTGTACTTGTGTGTATGCTGTAGGCCTGTGGTCAGTCAGATAGCCACACAGCCAGTTCAGGGTTCTTTAGTTTTGTTTTGTTACAGGGACTTGCTATGTAGTTCAGGCTGGACTTGAGCTCACTTTGTAGCCCAGGCTGGTCTCGGACTCGCAGCAATCCTCCTGCCTCAGCCTCCTGAGTGCTGGGATGACAGGTGTGCGCCATCACACCCAGCTAGTTTTGTTTTGTTTCCAGCTCAGGGTTCTTATCCTGGGAGCCCGGCTGTCATACTGAAGGACACAGTGGCCACATGAGGGGCTGTGAGTGAGTGTTTCAGGTGACAGCCCCAGCTAGACCTGTGACAGGCCAGGACCCACGCAGCACTCAAGTGTGCTGTGGTCAGGTCGAGGGAAGTTAAAAAAAAACAAAAAAGATCTGTTCCTAGGGCTTTCTGAGAATTGTGGCCCGCCCACTTCTGGCTTCCAGCTGGTCACAGTGGCACACACCTGTAATCCAGCACTTGGGGAGGCTTAGGCAGGAGGCTTGCCATGAATTTGAGATACATAGTGAGGGAGTCCAGGCTAGCCTGAACTATACAGTGAGGCCCTATCTAAAACAAACCAAGAAAAAAACAAACAAACAAAACAAAATACAACAGACTGTGGCTTCCTGAACTGTGACCAAGTAAATTTCTAGATTTGTTGATTTATGTACCCTGAGCTACACTTCCAGGCCTTTTATTATTGTTTATCTTGAGACAGGGTCCTGCTAAGTCACTAAATTGCCCCTATCAGGGCTTGCATTTGGGATCCTCCTGCCTCAGCCTCCCAGAGTGCGAGGATTACAGGTTTGTGCCACTATGCCAGGCTGGGTTCTGTTGTTCGAAGCTGCTCAATGTGTGGCAAGGTGCCGCTGTAACTGTCATGATTAAAACAAGTTGGGCAAGGGCTGGGGATGTAGCTCACTGGCGTAAGCGCCTGCCTTGCAAGCATGAGGTACTGAGTTCGATCCCCAGTACCAAAAAAAGCAAGTTGGGCAACCCTGTGTGTCCCATGTACTGGCATGTACAACTATGTTCTTGCATGTACTAAACAGCACATGCAAGGGCCCGGCATGGTAGCGCACACCTGTCATCCCAGCACTCAGGAGGCTGAGGCAGAAGGATCCCCATGAGTTCAAAACCAGTCCAGGCTACAACATGAGCTCAAGGCCAGCCTGAACTGCATAGTAAGAACTTGTCTCAAAAACAAGTGGTGGGTCAGGGCTGTCATCCCAGCCCTCTAGAGGCTGAAGCAGGAGGATCCTGAGTTTACACCCAGCCTGCATAATTTAGTAAGACTCCATCTCAAAGAGAAAAAATAAAAAGGGCTGGGGATTTAGCTCAGTCCTCCCTGGGTCCAATCCCCAGTGCTGCACACAACACAACAAAACAGAACAGAGCTCTGTCATTCCATGAAGATCCCCCTTCCTGGGAAGGTCACCTTCAGAGATAGCAGGGCTTCCTCCAGGAGCAAGACGCGAGCAGGGCGGGCATCACCGCACGCCGCTCCTGCTAGATCGTGACCTCCACCTCTCTCTCTCTCTCTTCCTTTTTAGGTCTAGCTTCTATAATCCAGACCATGATGCATTGAATCCAGGCCCTGCTGATAAAGCTCACTCCACTCCTCCTGGGGTCCCAGTCCTCTGTCAGAGGCAGAGAACAAACCTTTGACCCCTGGAGGGTCCCGGGGGGCAGGCAGGAGCCCAGCTGGGTTCCTTCTGGGTTCCTTGGAGTAGAAGCAACCTCCCTTTCTCCTTCCTTCGCTGGCCCAGGGCCTCAGCCACTGGACAGGGTCATGGTCAGTATCATTTCTTGGAACCCCTCCCCGGCTGACTTCAGTCCTCCCTGTTACTACAGATTTTTTTTTTTTGGTACCAGGAATCGAACTCATGACCTCACACTTGCCAGGCAGGCACTGTGCCGCTGAGCTACACCCTGGCCCCCTGTAATTACAGAGTTCACCTCCTTCAGGGAGGACAGTTGGAATCAGCCACACGTCCAGCCTGGAGGAAGCCGTGGTTGATTTTTAGCTGTTTATCCTGATGGTCCTCAAGGCGGGGCTGCAGGAGACACAGAGCCAGTCTGGTCCGTGCTGTGTAGTCTTAGGCAAGTTTCTCAACCTCTCTGAGCTTCTTTCTTCACCCAAAAAATGGGGTTATCACAGTGTCCACTTCATCCAATAACTGTACAGTGCGAGTACTGTCCAGAGTTCCAGAGTGATAAATGTTGGGGGTTTTGGTTTTGCTGTGTTTGGGTCTCATGTGGTTCAGGCTGGCCTTAAACTCTGGCTCCTCCTGCCTCAGCCTCCCAAGGGCTGGATGGCAGCACCGGTGTGTACTACCAAGCCTGGCCAGGATTTCATTTCCTCCTGGTCACTCTGCTGTCCCCTGGCGTCAATCCTGGCTCCATTTAATACGGCCGACTTCATTAGAGCGCGGGGTTTTTTTCTGCTGATGTGCACATGGGTGCATAGCTGTTTCCTGCCTTCGGATGCTTGATTGAGTTCCAGACAGTTAAAAGTGTCAGAAAAAAAAAAAAAACCAACAGAGGATAAGGGGGTGTCACTGGGAGAGCGTTGGGGAGCAGCGTGGGAGGTGGGTGGGACGGGGGACAAAGGACGCGGTAGTCCACTCAGGGCCTGGAGCTCTGGCCCCTGAATGCTCCGAATTCTAGATTCACCCCGTACGTGTGCTGTGTGGCCTGCCTGCCCCGTGCTTCAGTTTCCCCATCTGTAAAGCAGGCCTAGTCCTGCCTCCTCAGATTTGGGGGGAACTTAGGGAGCTACACAATGCTCTAGGCAGGGAGAGGGGCACACAGCAAGCACCCAATAAAAGAGACTCCTGCAGTGGTTCCTGGGGGCTCTAGGGGAGGAGCTGGGGGGCGGGGGTTGGAACCCGGAAGGGGAAGCCAGGAGCAGCCTGCACCAGCCCGCCTCACCACCCACCCTCCCCCCGCAGGCCCGGTAATTCCAGCTCAGGGTTACGGCGGGCACGCGGCCCCTTGGAGGGGCTCAGGGTCCAGCCCTCTGCAGCTCCCTCTCGCTAATCCCTCCGCAGGCGGGCCGGCCCCTAAATCCTCCTTAATTCTCCCTTCCTGCTTCTCAGGGCAGGGAGGCCCCGGGCAGAGCTTAGCTCCAGCAAAGAGGGGCTGGGAAAGCAGGGGCGCTCTAGGGGACCTGCCAGCCCCTCCCCCACTGCGAGGAGGGCGGGGGGGGGGCTGGGTCTCCCCCCGGAGGGCAGATGGCTCTGCCTTCTCCCTGCCCGCAGCAGAGTGGAACCTCAGCCTGCAACCACACGCTAACCCCACAGACTCATGGGGGGCTGCAGGGGAGGGGCTGGGGGTGCTGACCACACCCAGCTTTCCTGTTCTACTTGTCCCCTTAGGAAGACGCCCAGGGTCACCACAGCCACCTGCACTTCCCAGGGCCCCAGGCAATGTCTGCTGCTCAGGGTCCCAGGTGCTCGGGAGGCCTTGGCTCCTTCCTTAGGAGCTTGGCCTCCACCGGAACGCGGCGGGGAGGACCTGGTGGGGCGTACAGGACAAAACGAGGGGACACAGAGGCAGCATCTGTCTGAGACAGTGTCTCCCCATACAGCCAAGGCGGGCCTCGAACTCACAGCGATCCTCCTGCCTCAGCTTCCCAAGTGCTGGGATGACAGGCATGCGCCACCTCGCGGGGCTGAAACACACTCTAAATTACTCCCCCAGGAGCCGAGCTGGAGCAGGCTGGATCCCAGCGCGGCCTCCAGCACCCACTGCAGGGAGGCCCCAAGCTTGTGCCTTGGGCTCTGACTGGCGGGGCTGGCCCTGGCCGCCGGGCAGCTCACGTGCAGCTCGATCGCTGGGTGCGCTGGCTCCGGGCTCGAGTCTCCCCGGAGTGCACGCCAGAGTGTGTGATCACGTGCAAGCGCCAGGTCAGGCGTGAGCATGGTTTCTGTAGCCCTGATCGTCAGCCAGCCCTTTGCACAGCTGGTTGACAGCTGGCTTGTTGCACCTGGCAAACACCTCCGAGGGCTCCGAGGCAGCGGGCTGGTGCACGTCTATCATTCCAGCCCCTGAAGGAGGCCGCGGCGGGAAGATCAGAAGTTCAAGCCCAGCCTGGGCAATTCAGTGGGCCCTCGTCTCAAAAAATAAAAAGGGGCTGGGGCGGTAGCCCAGTGCGAAGGCCCATCTCCAGTACTGCAAAAGAATTCCCAACCGCGGGTCCGCCTTGGTCCTGCTTAACCAGGAACGAGCTCTGCGCTAAGCTTGGTCCTAAGTGCTTCCCGTCACCTCGCTGGCCCCGAGGCTTTGGAACACTTCCGGCTCTGCCAAGAGAGACCGGCTTACTGTGAGGTCATGTGACCAGTTCTGCCCAATGAGCTGCAAGAAGAGCTGACACACCCTCCCTGGGCCAGATCTGGACTTCTGCTTCCTTTAGGCCTCGTGGCCTGCAGGGAGCTGGGAGGTGTCGTCTGGGCGGTGTTGGCTTCTGCTACCCTGTTGTCACCTCCAATTATTTGGGGTTTTTTTGTTTCTTTTACCTTCTCTATTTTTTCAAATTTTTATTGATTGGTTGATGAATGGATTGACTGATGGCAGTACTGGGGATTGAACCCTGGGTCTACACACTAAGCTACATCCCCAGGCCTTTCTATTATTATTATTTTTTTTTTGAGACATTTTGGGCAGGCCTTGAGCTCACTGTGTAGCCCAGGCTGGTCTCGAACTCACAATGATCCTCCTGCCTCAACCTCCCAAGTGCTGGGATTATAGGCATGAGCCACCACGCCTGGCTCCAGGCCTTTCTGTTATTTTTCTTTTTCTTTTTTTTTAGATGGTTGTCTTGCTAAATTGCCTAGGCTGGATTTGAAATTGAGATTCTCCTGCCTCAGCCTCCCAGAGTGCTAGGATTACACTCATGCACCACCACACACCCAGTCCCCCCCCCCCATTTCTGTTTTGCAGAGCTGGGGCTGAAATTCAGGACTTCACGAATGTTGAACAAGTGCTTTCTACCACTGGGCTATGTCCCCTTTTCTCCCTGATTGCTGGTTTCCTGAAGTTTTCCCCTCCCCCACCTCCTTCTACAAAGTTCAGCTTGTTCAGCTCGTTCTGGCCCCGCCTCTTCCTGCAGATGCCAGCGGAACTCTGCTGTGTCCCTGCCCCTGCCATCATCACAGGAGCCCCGACTCGTCCTCCTCTGCTGCCTCCATCGTTTGCTAGAGCGCTAAAGATCCTGAAGCCTGAGAGTGGACCCACTGAGCTTGGGGGATTGGGAGGGACCCTGAGCTGAGTTTGCAAGAATGCCTTTCCAGCTCTGCACTGCCGCCTGCTTTCCGTCTCCTGGGGTCTCTAAGGCTGCCCTGCAGCTCCCCGAGGGCCAGGACCACAGACCCTCAGCACTCCGGGGAGAACCAGGCAGCCGGCTTGCGATGCCTCCGTGCCAACCTCAGCACTTCCTGGCCTGACCGGTTAACTCCACACTTACTCTGCATTAAATACCAATTGGACCAATTTTCTGCTGTAATTAGACCTGTGCAGATGCGTTACCCGCTCAGCAGTGATGAGTTTATTAACCTCATTTCCTTCCTGTGGGGGCAAGGAAGAAAGTACAACAGGGAAGAGAGAGAAGAAGAGAGTTTGCTGCAAACGTGTTTACAAAAGTGTTTGCCGAAGCGTCCATACAATTGTGTTGGCTTTGGTGGAGACTTAGAAAAATCTACTCGCACTATGACCTGTTTCCAAAACAAGACTTACCTCATAATGGAGCTTTTTTTTTTTTTACAGTGTTATTTCCTAGATTTCTGGCATACAGCACATCTAGATTTTGGAAACAGTCTTTTTCAGCTCTGCAAGCTACACCGCCTGTGGGATCTTTTGTTATGCAGCATAACTTTGGCATTCCTGACTGTTACATGTTAAATTCCCATTTTATTACGGTGAGACTGGTCCATTTGCTTACTGATCCAAAAGCCTCATGAGTGCTGGGATTATAGGTATGTGCCACTATGCTGAGCTAGCCCTTTTTATTTTTTATTTTGAGGCAGTCTCACTAAGTTGCTCAGGTTGGCCTCAAATGTGTGATCCCGGGGCTGGGGATATAGCTTAGTGGCTCAGTGCCTGCCTGGCAAGCCTGAAGCCTGAGTGTGATTCCCAGTAAAACGAAACAAAACAAAACAAACTTGTGATGACCCCTTTGTTTTGAAAAGTCCAGAGTGGCGCCCGTCTGCCTCACCTTTTTTTATAACAGGTGCAGCAGAATCCCCGGGCAGATGGGTCCTCAGGACACTGAAGAGAGGGTCCCTAGCTGTGGCATGCCTTCCCTGGGTGTACATCTGTCCCTGACCCTCCTTTCCCCGCCCCTCCAGGGATGACCTGGCTCATGACACCAGTGGGCATTAGACCAGGCCACAGAAACATCTTGGGGTTCACCCATCTTTTTTCACAGCCTCCTATGTAGGACCCTGGCTTTCCAGCTTTTAGTATTGGGTTTGGGAACTCTGAATCTCCCCAGGCCACTCCCCTCATCTCACATGGGAAATCATGACTGTTTTTCTTCATTTATGAATCTTTCTCTCAAACATATAGTAAAATCACACCTTCTAATCCCTTTGTGTTTAAGTTGGGACCACACAACATTATTTTCCTTGTTTGACTTTTTTGTTTGTTTTTTAAAGCAGAATCTTACTATTTAGTTCGGACTGATTTTTTTTTAAAGTTTTTATCGGTACCAGGGATCGAACTCATGACCACGTGCTTGCAAGGCAGGTGTTTATGCTGCTGAGCTAAATCCCCAGCCTGTTCAGACTGATTTTAAACTTACTGTGTAACCCAGACTGGTCTTGAACTTGTGGCAATCCTCCTGCTTCAGCCTCCTGACTGCTGGGATTCTAGGTGTGGCTACCACACCCAGCTTACAGGATAATAATATTCTGGTCAATGAATTCTGAGTGGAACAAATGTCTCTCCAAGGGGTTCCCAATATTCTCTTTTCCTTCAGCATGGAACTTCACTGTGGTGGCTGCTACTTAAGTCTGGATCCCGGGTGGACCAGAAGCCACACCCACTCCCCCCAACCCACCAGGGCCATGTGATGGGAGCCAGAAACACAGTGGACCCCCAAGTTAGAACCAGCCTCATGTCCGAACACCTTGGGTTATGACTGGAATTTTAGGGCTAACTTAGGACCAAAGTTTGGAGTTATGACCCAAATGCCAACCATTCATGCAGTTGTAAACAAAGACTCAAGATGCCAGAAAAGCACATGTAGGTGTAAATAAGCATCAATAAGGGCCCAGATGCTCATGTTTGTGGATGTGATTTTGTTCAGTGTTTAATGTAATCACTATAATTACTACTATCAAAGTGGTCCTGAGAAATCTAGAAAAAAAAACTAAGGGAGGAAGGGAAGAGAAAGAAAGCAATCACAACAAAAAGGAGGAAATTGTGAAGAAATAGGCAAGTGCCATTGTGGGCGCCATCTTGCTAATAGGTACAGCTTCCTGACAACCTGACAGAGAAAAGATTCGTATTGTGAAGCTAGTGCTGCTAGAGGTGCCACTCAAGTTAGTTACAATGGACAGTGTTAGATGAGGCTAGAAAGGCGATTATTAGTGTGGATGAGCAAAAGGCAGGTGGTAAGTGATAGCCTAAGTTTATAATTTGTGAAAAAGCCGGGGTTATAAATGCAGGTCTCAAAAAGGGTCATCCATCAGTAAGTGCTAATGGTGAAACATTTCTTGCCAGGAAGGGGTGATTTTACAATTTTAGTGAGAACTGGGGTTCATGCTAGTGCTGATATAAGGGGTCGCTGAACATTACATATGCCACTTTGAAGCAGTGACACAGAGAAATGGCTTTAGCTCTCACTGAGTTTTCAACTGTGATCAAACTGGCCTTTTCTGGAAGCAAATGCCCAAGAGAACATACGTTACCCAGGAGGAGAGGAAAACGCCAGCTCACAAGCCTATGACAGATAGGCTGACCTTACTGCTCTGTGCCAGCGTGAGTGGTGACTTCAGGATAAAGCCTCTTGGTTTATCGCTCTGAGACCTCCGGAGCTTTCAGAAAATATAAAGCCATGAAGAACAGGCTTGGGGCCCTGTAGGGATCGAATGCAAAAGGCTGGGTAACAAGAGTACTTTTTCTTGAATAGATCAAGGAGGCTTTCTGACCTATGGTTAAGAAATATCTAGAAGACAAAGGTTTATCACGCAAGGCTCCCCTCATCACAGGCAAGGCTCCTGCTCAGCCACAAGGTTTGGAAGGATTGGCTGAGGGATTCCCATGGCTCTTGGCTGGATTCCTCCCATCTAATAAAACTGCTCCACTGAAGCCTGTGGACCAGAGGGTTATAGCTGACCTTAAGAAGCTGCACCCCAAGGAGCTGTTCCTGAAGTGCTTCCAGATGGTCCCAGATAGATTTAACCCCTAAAGAGCTCTGGAAGGAGCATTACAGCATCCTTTCCTGTGCGGGGCAAGTTAAGAAACCCTGGGCCAGTATCTCTCTAAGGACACTGAGAACACTCTAAGGAAGGAAGTGTGGCCTAAAATTATACAGGAGACTGTGAAGGCTGTGTAGAGGAGCCTGAGGCTTCAGGTGACCCTGGGGTTGATGATGCTGTCAATGTATCAGAGTCCATAGGGTTGCAGGTAGGTGCTGAGTTCTCAGTGGAGGAGCACGCAGAGGAACCATCTACAGAGGGACCTCAGCAACTCCTGGCTGAGCCACAGACGGTGGCAGCTGAAGAGCTTTCTGAAGTGGATGAGGAGAATCAACAGTCAGGCTACAGGCCAGGCGTGGCAGCGCACACCTGTCATCCCAGCACTTAGGAGGCTGAGGCAGGAGGATTGTTGCAAGTTCCAGACTAGCCTGGGCTACAAAGTGAGCCCAAGGCCAGCCTGAACTGCATAGAGAGACCCTGTCTCAAAAAGAGAAAAAAAAAAAAAAAAGGAGGAGGCGGCAGGCGATGCCTTTTCTCCAAACCCAGACCCACCGCATGAGAAGGGCAGGTTGAACCTGCAGACCCACGGTGACTACTGCTGACCCCTAAGGCCTCCACAGAGAAACACAGCAGTGGACACAACACACTGAAGTAGACAGTGAGTTATTCGGGGTCAGCTGTCCCCCAGGAGAGAGCGATGAGTTGGAAGCTCTGAACTCAGGGCAACTTCTGGTTCCAGCTAGCAGCCCCCACTATTAAGGTCGGGGAGCCAAGTTCAAATCCGAGCCAGCAGGAAGCCAAACCCAACCAGGAAGAGGCACACGCATACATTGCTGCAGGCTGGACAGCTCTGGTTCCAGCCTCAGGGCCAGAAACCAGCCTGAACATCAGTGGCAGTAAAGGTGCAGGCTCGCTGGAAAATTACCCACTATCCTACTGTTGTGGTTTGTTTCAATGCCCCCACCAAAGCCTCATGCAGTCATGGAGGTGGCTGAGTATAGCGTTTGTGATTGGTTGGTTGTCTAGTGCTGGGATTGGCTATGTGGGTGTTGCACCCGCCCAGGGACAGAGCCAGCATGGAATATAAAGGAAGGAAAGGACATGGCTTCCCTTTTGCCTCCTTGGTCTTGTTGCTTGCAGCAGTGAACAGCTGACCCTCAGCCAGGCCACCCTGCCCTGGAGCCAGCTGAGTGTGGACTGAAACCTCCCCAAACCGTAAGCTAAATAAACCTTTCCTCCCCTCACTTTGGGTGTCAGGTATTTTGTCTCAGCAATGGGAGGAAAAGTAACCAAGACACCTGCTGTGAAGCCACAGCTGGCCGGATGAGATTAATCCACTCGGCCTGGACTCTGCCCACCTCTGTCCACCAGTGATAGAGACACACCTTGAAGTGGACGTTTCTTTTCTTTTTCCTTTCTCTCTTTTCTCATTTTTTTCATGACTGTTCTTGTGTGTACGTGAGTGTGGACTTGATTTCCAGTTTGATTTGTTGCCATTCTGTTCTGTTCTTGTTTTTATTTCTTCTTTCTCCCTTTCCCTCCTGTCTTCTGCACCAGGTTCTCACAGTTTGCATGGTCCTGCTTTGTCCTCCAGCCTAGCTTCTCACATCTCCCTCTATTTCTCTGTTTTTCTCCCCTGAGGGTAAATTTGGGATATGAAAACCTTATTTACTGCATACAATTTTCTAGTTCATTTTAGAGTTCATTATGTAACTGCAAATCTAGATCATACAGTCAAAGATGGCAAATTAATGGTTACATCTGTCTGTCATTTTCTAGGCTGGGTTGGATGCTACTGTTATCACTGATTGTACCAGTTTAGCCAAAGTGGCATAACTGTTCTAACCAGCTGTTCTTCCCGGTAGACCAAGACTGAGATTGGCTAAGGGTCATAAAAGGTATTATAGGCCAGTGCCAAAGAATGAGAGGCTGAGCCAAGTAGGCAGAAGTTTCTCATCCCCAATAAACTGAAGAGGTGAAATCTTGCAAAGAACTCAAGACACAGAAGCCAGCTACACCTGGATGGCACCCCTGAGAAACATTCGTTTCCTAAGGGCTCTAAATATGAGCAATGAAACTACTCAACATAGGTAATTTAAAAACATCAACCCAGGAATTAAACTAAAAAAAAAAATAGAAAATGAGGAAACACTTAAGATGCAACTCCAGACTTCCAGCTCATAAAAGGAAAATCCAGGAGACAATGAAAGAAAGCCACACTTGGACTCTGAAGTGGTAACGGTGGAAGAAGTTTCTAGAAAAAAACGTCAAATCAGAAATAATTCCTCAGGTAACTACAGAGATGGTGACCACCGTGTGAGACATGCTGAGTGACTCTAGAACAGGTAGAGATTAAACAAAAATTAGACAAGCTTAGAAGAATGAGGGAAACCATAAATGCCCAAGGAAAGAGATGCAATGCATGAAAGAGACTGAAACAGATCTCGAGGAGAGTAAACTTTGAGCCAATGTGAGTTAGTGATCATGAAAAAAAAAATTCTTAAAAATAGCAAGGGACCAGAGAAATCAGTCTAACAGCTGCTAGATGATGCACAGAAGAATAAGATAAGATTGAATGACATTAAAAAATACCTGTTCATAGAAGTAATGGCAGAAAACTTCCCAAGCAGGGAAAAAGAATTTCACATACAGCTAGGTGAGGCATACAGATTTCAATTAGCCATGATCAAAAAAATCTACAAAGCATATGACAGTCAAGATCCCAGAAATTCAGCAGAAGAACAGAATAACGAAGGCTGTTAGAGAAAAGAAACAGATCCCTTATAAAGGAAAGCCCATCAGAATCACAGAAGACTTCTCAACACAAATCCTTAAGTAAAAGAGAGCTTGGAGTGAGGAATTTCAACCCTAAAAGAACACAGGCAGAGCAATTAGACAAAAGAAAAAAAGAAAAGGGAAAAGGATAGGAAAGGAAGAAGTTAAATTATCATTATTTGCAATGATGTGATGCTCTAGATAGAAGACCCCCCAAAAATCCACCAAAAGACTTCTGGATTTAGTAAACAAATTCAGTTACATAGCTGGATACAAAATAAATACTCGAAAATTAATAGCATTACTGTACAGGAATAACAAACTCACTCAGAGAGAAATTAGGGAAGCCACGCCTTTCACAATAGCATCTAAAAAAGTGAAATACTGAGGAATCAATCTACTGAGGAAAGTTAAACACTTCTACATTGAAAACTACAGTACTCTGAAAAAAGGAGATCGATGAAGATATAAGAAAATAGAGAGACATTCCTTGTGCTTGGGCTACTGCTTTAATGCAAACCTGATCAAAATTCCAACAGTATATCCCACAGAATTAGGCAAAACAATCCTGAAATTCATTTGAATCAGAAGAGACCTAGAATAGCAAAGGCAATTCTAAGCAGCAAAGCCAAGGCAGGAGGCATCACAATCCCTGGGTTGAAGTTATACTGCAAAGCTACTGTCATAAAAATGGCATGGTATTGGGGAGGGACAGACCCAATGATCAATGGGACAGATTAAAAGATGCAGAAACAACTCCAAACATACTCAGCCTCCTTATTTTTTACAAAAGAGCCAAACATGTTCCCTGGAAGAAAGACAGCCTCTTTAATCAATGGTGCTAGAAAAACTGGCTCTGTACATGCCAAAGATTGAAACTAGGCCCGTATCTTTCTTCAGCACTAAACTAAAATTGAAATTAATCAAAGATCTAAATACTTGGGCTAGGGATTTAGCTCAGCAGTGTAAGTGTCTGCTTGGCAAACTCGAGGTCATGAGTTCTATCCCTGGCACCAAAAAAAAAAAAATCTAAATATTAAACCTGTCTTGAGGGTGCTGTCAGGAGGCCAGGCCCAGCAGGAAGTGGTCCGTGGTCTTGCACCTTTGGTGAATCCTTTCTAGCTGGCCCTCTGCACCTGTGCTCTGCTTCCCAGTGGCCAGGAAATGAACCACACCATGCCCTTCCTCTGTGATATTCCTGCCTGGAAGTCAGCTGGCCACAGATGGAAACCTCTGAAACCACGAGAAAAATAAGCCCTTCCTGTCTTCAGTTGTGTGTGTGCTGGATATTTGTTCCAACGACAAAACACTGACCAGTGACAGGCCTATTCCTTCATCCCAGAAACCTGTGATGCTATCTCAAAAGGGACGTAGCAGGTGGGATTCGATTGAGGACCTTCCCGTGAGGTGATTCTGGATTATTCAAGGTCTGGTGTTGCTGTGAACCATGTAGTGCTTGAGGTTCTTGGGGTGAAGGACCACGAGAGGGTGGGAAAATAAAGAAGAAACAAAAGCTGGGGTAGCTGGAGCCCTTCTCTCCAAGGAAGGAAGAGACTGCTCAACCACTGCAGCAAGTTTAGTCCTATGCTCAAGGGAAGATGTCAGTTTCCACCCTGTAACCTAGAACCCATTGCTTGGATTGTCTGGGAGCTTAGTATTTTTCTGGGCTGAAACGGCATCTTTACCTGGTTCACCCTGGGTGCTCTTTGTTCTTGGGACAGCCATGCCCTCACCATGCTCCCTGCATGTGAAGTCCATTTCCAGCGGCTCACAACATGGTGGACAAGGGGTGGACTGTGACGGTTAGGTCCTTGAAAACGGAAATGGATGTCAGGAGAGGGCTCAGAGAGCACAGCGAGAGGAGGACCTGGCCCTCTTCCTCCTGTCTGGCTCTGAACACAAAAAAAGAAACCACCAGCCAACAAACGGGCTGCCAGGGGACACAGGGGATTCAAAGTTGGAAGATGATGGTGACCATCAAGGAGCTGAGTTCTGCCCCCAGAGACTCCAGCAAACTGCTTGGCCAGGTGACGCAAGTACCACACACCTGGAGCTTCAAGATCTTATGTGAGTGTTGTTTAAGATGCTGTGTGTGTGCTACGGTGTGGGGGCACAGGCCTGCAGCGATCCCTTCACTCAGGAGGCTGAGGCAGGAGGGTTGCAAGTCCAAACCCACAGCAGACAACTCGATGAGGCCCTGATTCAAAATAAAAAAGGGCCAGGCATGCAGCTCAATGAGGAGGCCCCAGGTTCAGTCCCCAGCGCTGCAGGAAAAGTCTCTCCAGTGGAGTCTCCTTGTTAAAACTGTACCTGGTGCCCCTGCCTGCCCTCCTGGTTTTTGCTTTTCTCTGTGCCTGCAGCACTGACTCATCTGCCAGCCACGGGGCTTTGGGGTCCGGGTGTCTATCCTGCCTGGATCTGTGAAGCGCAGCCCTTCTTCTAGGGGGACACAGCTGTGGCCAGGGGGACCAATAGCACCCTTGCTTGGGACTTTTGTGCAGTGAGCAACCTGCACAACTGCTGTTGGCATTCCTGAGCCGTCCTGGGCGGGTGGAGGCTCCGGAGACGGAAACACTACAGGGACCAAGGCCCAGGGGGCATCGCCAGCGCCCTGCACATGACTGAGCTGGGCTGCTCGGCACCCCTCCCCTCCCCTCCCCCTCCCCTCTCCCCAGGCCCCCACCGCCTTCTCCCTGGCGCCCAGGCTATTT
>PVLA01018000.1:0-15699 GCA_004027455.1 Hydrochoerus hydrochaeris | reverse complement strand
GGAGGAGGAGGAGAAGGAGGAGAAGGAGAAGGAGAAGGAGAAGGAGGAGGAGGAGAAGAAGGAAGAGGAAGAAGAAGAGGAGGAGGAGGAAAAGGAGAAGGAGGAGGAGGAGGAAGAAGAAGAGAAAAAGAAGAAAAAGAGGAAGAGGAAGAAAAAGAAGAGGAAGTGGGTGAGGCTGAGAGGGAGGAGGAAGCAGAAAAGGAAGTGGATGGGGAGGAGAAAGAGAAAAAGGAAGGAAGGAAAGGAAGGAGGAAAGACCACTTAATTAATTTTTAAAATTCTTTTAATGACAAGATTTTAACAATTAAACAGATAGAGTGCCTTCCTTCTCCATTCCCTGTGTTGGTATTAGATATGCCGCCATGGAGAGCAGTGCACATCGGTGGGATTGAGAAAATATGTATCTTAATCTAAATTATTTAAGGAGCTTCAAATTACAGAACTAGTAAAAGACCACGACAGTGTCACCTCTATTTGACATGGGTATTCTGTATACAACTATATACAACAGTAAAATAATGTGTCTCACTTGTTTCCAGATACAATAATTAACTGAAGTACTTAAGCTAATTACACAACAAATGTGGACTGAATATGTAATTTAAGGGAGGCAGAAAATACTGCTTGGGCTACAGAACGACTGGACCTTATCTAGAAAATTGTTGCCCTACAGAGTGGACAATGAAGTTAGGCTGACAGGAGTTTCCTATCTTTTGAAATGTAAAATAAAGCAGCAATTTGACATGAAATAGGAGCAGCAGATGCCTCCAGATCCAGAAAGAAAAATATCTGAAACTAGCAGGGCATAAATCCCTTACAGATGACATAAAGGAAAAGACAGGAATAAGTTTCATTTGCTTTTTCATTTTATAATATTATTCTCTGCATTTTCTCTATTAATCTAAAATATAATGATATTAGAATAAAGCCGTATCCCCCATGGTGAATGTATTGTTCCAACATTTTTTTCTGGATCTTCATTACCGAAACAGTGTCATCGCTGGAAAAAATGCAGAGAAAAATTACTCCTGTAGCAGCCATCATTACCTAATGGTGGATAAATCTCTCTGGATACACAATTTGTTGGATGCACAGAAGAAAAAAAAAAAAGAGGCTTATTCATAGGTGAAATTATGAATATTGATACTGATCTATAGTGTGCACCTGGCATGATTCTTACAGTGTTTCTTTCTGGTGTGACAAATCACAAGTTTGCCCAGTAATTTACAACTGTCCAATCACTTCTGTCTTGTCCATCGCGCTAGTTTGGTGTGTGATGCACTGTGCACTGTCCACTGGCCGTCAGCCCGGATGTTCCTCTTCTCAACACCGGGACACGAGACATGCTCCAAGACACAGTTGGTTTTGAGACTCAACCTGGGACCCTCAGCCTCCCCTCAATTCCTTTTTCATTAAATACTCGACATTTTGACAGGAAATTCTGTACCTCATTCCCAACAAGGGCCAAGTCTGACTACTCCACCCTCATTAATTTGTTCATTATGAATGGAAATGGAAGCAATTTGTACTGAGCCTGTCTCCCTCCCTAACTCCTGTCTTTGTGGGTGGAAGAGCTGTAACTAATGTCTTGAACTTAAAAAGTAATAAAAGGTTTTTTCCAACAATTTTTTTGACAATGATTCACCTTTTTGTTTTCCGCGTGGTTGCATGCTTAACCCTAAGCCTTGCCTTCAAGTTATGTCCAGAAAATAGAAGCGACTCTGACGGTCTCTACTTTTGCACGGATGTCTGAAAGAAGGCACTTAAGGATAATTTAAGGTACAACTGAGTTTGTTTGAAAATAGCCTTTGGTCTACTTACAAGCCCTATGAGCTTGGAAAAAATATTCAATCATTTCCATCAATTTCCTTATCAATGAGCTGAAAACATTGGAAAATAAGTTGTCAAAATCCCAGTTTTATCCCAGGCCTTAAATATACAATAAAGGAATTATTGGAAATTTGTAGAAAAAGAATTTAAATAGAATTTAAATGGAATTGACACAACTTGATTTTTTAAATTCCATAGGATTACAATAACAAATTAAAAAAAAAATAAAAGGTGAACAGTTATAGTGTAAAATAATCATTGAATAAATATTTGAACCTTGGTGTTATGATCTTTATATAGGGAAAATTAATAGTAACAGCATTGGTAATTATTCAAGAAATGAAGGTGAAGAAAAAAGTAGAGGCAGTAAGATGGAATTAACATTAATTTTTCTTTAAATTGTTGCATACTAGTGATGAGAAAATTAATTGCATTTTTGCTGAAGTAAAATAGCATTTGAACAAAACAAAATATCTTATTAAATATTTTTATTTCCTATATATATATGTGCATATATATATATTTTTGAATTTATATCAATGCATTCTTTGAAGACAAATATTGAGAAATATAGGCCAAAAACCTAAAAAAAGAAATTTCCACGTGGCAACAAATACCAGATGCACTAATATACTTAACACCAATGTTTTTCACTTTTTTTCAAGATTACATTTCCAAACTGTAACAGTGAATATCCCATTGTAAAAGTTAAATGTATATATTTTATTAGAACATAATCACCAGATAAAGGCGAAATACTTCTAAATATCAAATTAAGCAGCTTCAAAGAATATTTTAATAGCATCTTGAGCTAGATTTCATTTTTTGTGTGGTTTTTGAGATGAAGTTTGGCTCTGCACTTTGGGCTTCCTAGAACTCACTTCATAGCCCAGGCTTGGCTTGGAGCTAGCTCATAGGGATCCTCTTGCCTCAGCCTCCCAAGTACGGGGACTATAGGCAAGTGCCAGCACATTGGCAGTTGGAATTTAATCTTTGATTGTATTTCGAAGGAAATATGATCTAGCCTAAAATCCTGGTGAGTGTGAAGTATTGATGGACAACAGATCAGGGAGGTGACATCTTCACCATGAGGCTGCCAGCCTTCTCCATTCCATACGTGTCTGTCTTTCACAAGACCAAAACCAAATCCACTACTACAAGTTAATATGTATTATGACATTCATGTGTCAGGAATTGTTCAAGCTTGACTGAATCTCATAGTCTGCGTTAAACTCCCTAAATGCTGCTCATCCATTTTTAGTTTGTGCTAATTCAAGTAAGCTTTTGCTAGGAGAAAACATATATGTAAGGTTGAAAATAACTTCAAGACATAAAGTGTAATAGAGAGCAAATATGCTAAGTAGGTGTATCAATAGGACATCTAGGGTATATGTGACAGCTCTTTCTGAATATTTGGAACTATAGAACTAATAATGTGTTTGATACTCTCTGCCTTGCGAGCAAATATTCTTTATTTTGTTGAAGTTTCAGGCAAGCATATTTTATCATTGTTCACAAATTCATAAAAATAAAAAACACTCTAGAAGTTATCTGCACTAAGAATAGCATGCATAACGTGGTGACAAATTACAGGATTACAGTGACATCATACCATTTCTAGCAAAACCTAGACCTTTTTCAAGGCAGCTTCTCTCTGTGAGATGGCACATACTTCGGGTGCATTCCACCTTTCCTTTCATACATGTCTCCAAGACCCTGTGGAGAGGAAGAATACCATGGACCACAATGAACACACACCACTTCAGCTCTTGTATCAGTCCTCAAAGAAGACACAGAACAATTGCAAACTTCAAGAGACCAGAGCTGCTGCTCTGAACCAGAGAAAGAGGGGAAATATGAGCAGGAAATAGAAATGCCTACCAAATTAATCCAGCACTTTCATCCTCTGGATAACCAAAATGAGATCCAAATGAAGACTACAAGATTAGCAAATAGCAGAGATGAGTTCATGACACTGTTCACTATGAATCTCATAAATTATACTGCTTGAAACGTATGGCTCTTAGCCTGGTTCGATATTAGCAGAGAACACTCTTGCATTATTTTTGACTGGGATATTAAAGCAAGAATTTGAAGTGAATATTTTTTCTGGAAATGGAAATCATTGGAGATTATAACACCTTCCAGGGATCATATTAAAACAGCTGCCACAAGCACTGGTAATAATTATCATACTGAAATAAATTAATAAACTTCTCATTGGGTATTTAAAAACTATGCTTTTGCTTCTAACATACATATCTTCTGTATATCCTAAAGTCAAACATGGTCCTAGATGGCTGAGTATGATCCATCCCAACAATCTTTATACATAGCATACAGTCTCTTGAGAAGAGCAGATAAATACTATAATTCGTGGAGATAATGCAGGCTTTTAAGTGTTTAGAAGCTTACAGAAATTTTGTTTTACCAGGAAGCTAAATTAGGTAATTATGATAAGGACTTGGATTTTCTTCGGATGAGTATCACAAAACTATTTAAATTACAATATTCTGAATAAGACAGGCTACCCAAACCTGATCTGGGTGTATTCCACAAGCAAATAAATATTGTCATCAGTAGCCAAAAATAAAATATGGGGCTTACATTATAATTTCTTGGAATATGCACAGTTGGATAAAGTGTTCAGGTTCCTATCAGAAATGAAGCTTATTATTTAGATAAATTCCTGTTTTATTATTCTTATTTTGTAGAAACAAAGGAAGTCACATGAACTTTGCTAATTCACTTATATTTCTTTGATCAGTTTTAGCACTGTTTATTAATATTCACTAAGAAAATCACAAAGCAAAACACACACACACAAATAGTGAGTTACAGAAAGATATCCATTTCTTGAGAATAAGTCCTCTTATTCACCAAACCAGTTCTAGAATCCCAAATTTATTATATATAGTAACAATAGTGTGCATATAGTAACAAGTTTACAATGATATAAAAATCTACATAGAGACATTTGGAAAACTACTGTTTAACAGATTCATTGGGAGTGATGCTCTCTATAGAATACCATTTTCCTGTAATTGTCTTAAGCTCTGATACTTTGTATATATCTAGTTTAAAAAGGGCATAGAAAGATATTTTGCTGGATTTTGTGGTCATTGTTATTGTTTTTGAAATACATACTTGAAAAGAAGAGATTTAGGTAATGAGGGTCTTTATATGAAGTTACAAATTTATCTTTTATCTAATGTATTGAGAATCTCATCTAGGATCTACTTGGAAATTCTCCTTCATATTGTCCTTTTTGCTTTTTGATAGTTTGAGTTTTATTTATACTCTGCTTCAGTTGTGCTTTTGTAGGGAAAAAGTCAATGGATAATATAAAAGAAAAATTGCACTGAACCCATTAAATGAGCGAGGAATATTTTTGTAAAAGCTAATCCGAGGGAAAAGAGAGTGACCTTACCTTCTCTAGAACAAAAGGAAGGAGATCTTTAATATTGGGGTAGGCTAGCAGGAACTACTAAAAGGTGTTAGTTAGGAAAGATGTTTTTAGAGAGAAGTTAGCACATCAGGCTTGGATAGCTGTCATTGATCAAAGAAGTCAAGTCCCATTTTCCTCCAGATCCTGGGTTTTTCTGGTACTATCTTTGCTGTCGACTGCATTCCAAGGGAAGGGCTTTCTGGTCTTTGAGAATTCCTTGGTTGTAGAAGATGTCTATTTCAAAAGTACAAGAAAAAAGTGTAACTGAAAGTTTTGTAAAGTAAGTGCTTTAATAGAAGGAAAGTCAGGGGTGCCTGGGCAGAGAGATGTCTTCTCCGGTACAGCCAAGCACTGCACCAACCTGTTCAGAACTGGAGAGCAGGGCCATGCCCATGCCCTGCCTTTGGCAGGAGAAACTGACCTGAGGAGATGGAGAAAAACAGAGCCAAATGACCGCACTGTAGGGAGAGTGATGGAGAAGAAGTAACACGTGGTCTCTGTGAATACAAAATAACTTCCTTTCTTTCTCAATTTCTAGAAAAAAAATTATTCCTAGAAAGGGCGTAGCTGACAGCAGTCCCTTTGCCGAACATTATAATTTGTAATTTTTGCTTTTGTTTACTTACATTATTAAAGTCTTTCTTCTGCTAGAGATTATAAACATTGTCAAAGAAGGGACAACACTATTTCTATTAATTCAGAACTACATACTCAAGACCTAACACAGGGTCTGCATAAACAGAGGGCAGACGGATGGCGGCGAAGAAGCTAAGACTTCAAAATCCGAATGCGCTGCTCTCTCTACATCGCTGCACGTGGAACACATATGACATCTCCTCTTCTCTTATTTGCTTAAGTTTTTAGTAAGTCTTTGCCATTTTCTCTCCTTTTATTACTGGAGTGAGTAGTTCCCCCGTGTGAGAAAGAAACCGTCTCAGATGCAGCTATGATTGGATTAGTGTGAAAGCTTATTTCAGAAAAGAAACACAGAAGAAGAGCCCAGAGCCCGAGCAGGTAAGTTAAGAAGCAAAGCGAACTGCTCTGTGGGCAGAGGATCCCAGGGAAAGGAGGGCAGAACGGGAATAAAAGATGCATTTCACTTTGACGGGGTCTCAAAGGACTGTCATTAATTATTCAGGTGCTTTGTCATGAACCAGTTAAAGTGTAGCTGCCGCATAGGCGCCAGTTTGGAAGCTTAGAGTCAGTTCTGATTTGTCCCCATCTTTACTTGCCACACTGGTCTATGCAGCCCAAGGAACGCAGTAGATTCCTTACTTAACTCATAACTTGATTTACCTTTTCCCTCTGTCACCAATAGCTGCAGCAACCTGATTTTTTTTCCCCAAAATGCTACTGCAAAGTCCTGCCAATACCCCAGTCTCTGACGAAGAAGACTGTCCCCCACTCCTTCAGGGACATCACGTAGGCAGCTTCTAATTGACTGAGGGAGAAGAAGTATTTATAACACAGAAAGGAATAACCCCACAAATCAGGATTTTGTTCCTCTGTGAAGGTAGCACACAGCTACGGTTTTTTTCTCTTCAGTATTAGAGATTGAACCCAGGCCCTAGGCACTGAGCTACATCTTGAGGTTTTTTTAAAAAATATTTTTATTCTAAAGGGGGGTATCTCTAAGTCAGGAAGATGCCCAGGCTGGGCTTGCGTTTTTAGTCCCCTTCCTCACCTTCCCAGAGTGCTGGGATTGGAGGTGCGCGTCACCACCACTCATGTGATTAAAAGAAACAAAAAAGATCTCTGAATTTAATTTGGAAGTCTTACATACCTATATCTGTTTCTGTTTTTGAAAACCCTCTATTAGCATTATTGTTCAGTAAGGAGACTGATGAGCCTTGGGCATTTATAAGTGGTGTTGAAGTATGATTTTAAAATTTTACAACTCAGAGAAATGTAGCCCTTGATAGGCATAAATAATTTTAAAAGAAAATCAAATTAATAGAAGAAAATCATGCCATAAAGTACATTTACGTAAGATAAAGACTTAATTAAAGGCATTGGGCTATAATAATGTAATTTTGATATCTATATTCTTAAATCTGTCATAAAATGCATATTGAAAATTAAAATGGGGACAAAGATCAAGCAATCAACTAGAAAACTGTAAAAATCAGTTACTTGGCAATCAGATATAAAGGAAGATGGCTACACACACGAAGTTTACCAAGTTTTATGGAGCTTAGTTAACCCATTATGTTGTACTTGAGTGTTTTCTTAGCAGGATGAAGACAAAATGTAAACATGTTTCAAACACTGTAGATGCCCATAGATAGAAGTAGAGACCTAAAATGTGGCAATATTACATTAATGAAAAAAATTCTAACAAAAGTTGTAAGATCTATCTTTTTTTTAAAAAAAAAGATGAGTCTATGCAAATAGTACTTTTCTTTCTTGGAAATAATCTCAGAGAAGAAAAGCAAACTGTCACAGGACTGAATGGAGTTGCTAAGATGATAAACAATTTAGAAAGCATATGTGTTCCTCAGAGACAAGAAAGTGTAGCCAATCATTCACCTGCTGGAATTAGAACTCTCAGCAGTGTTGGGAGAGCCAGGCAGCAGCTGAACATCTGTGTGTGACTTAGTAATATAGACTCTGATCAAATGGCTAAGCAATCCACAAGAAAACCACTTCCAAATACACTATTCCTCAGAGCTGTTCAATTCTGAAGAATAGCAAAGCAGATAAGCTTGCTGGCATCTGAAGGTGGCAAAAGAATAAAACAGCTTGAGTCAGTTTCCCAGCTTCAACATCAGTTCCTCAAATCCTCCATACTGTATCACTGTACACAAAAGTACAATAATTCTGAGCTGCCAAAAAAGGATGCCATGATCCAGAGAAATTGAAACTGATATTCCAGGATACCTTTTAAAATACCTTATTCCTTCTGTTTCTCAAAACATGTGCTAGTCAAACAAACCTACCTCAGCCCAGTAAAAATATAGTAGAAAAATAAATTTTCAAAACACCCCACTAAGGATATGGAAAATGAATTTGAGAGAGATAGTGAGAGTTGCTGTGCTCCTAGATTGATCAGCTGTCTGCAGCACAATAAACCGCTTAAAGCCATGTGCCAGAGTCTCTAATATGATAAATGACAGTCACTTAGTACAGCTCGCCTGAAGATCTTTTTCAACCAACAAAAAGATGACGGTGTAGACAATCAAGAGAACACAAAACACATGATTGCTATAACCTTTTCTTCTATTTTTATTACATCTTTTATTCATTCTTCCCCTCACTTCTTGTAACCTTTTATTCTATCGTAGACCTTCAGTCTAGAATAACTACATGTGAAGAGCAGAATTTAGTGCTTCATCTACCTGTATTCACATTGTTCTGGAAGAATTCTACTACCAGATCAACAAATCAGTATGATATCTCCCTAACCATATGCTTAAGAACTATATTGTCTGTTGTTTTTTTTAAAAAAAAAAATTATCAGTGAGGATCATCACTCTGAATCACTGACAAGTCGTTTAGAAATTTAACCTTTGTTTGGTCCAGACGACAATCCTAATTTTGGAGTTTTAGTCTTCAAGATCCAGCTCAGAGTCTCACACATACAAAGCAATTGTTCTCCCAACCACTGGGCTGTGTCCCAGCCCCTTGACCTCCTTGTGTGTACTTCTGTCATTGCAGGGGATGTTTGCAAAGCATGATAGTAAATTGCGGATACCAAGGCAATGTCCTGTGTGTCACAGTTTCCCAAATAATCTGTTCTTGCTTTGCTCCTCAAAGGACCTGAATGCCACCCTTAGGACAGTCACTGCAAAGGTGTTTTCTAGTACAAGTCAAAAGGTCACAAAAATCAAACACACAGAGAAAGAGAAAATAAAGGAAGAATGAATTGCTGAAATTCAGTTCAATTGTGGGTCCAAACAATAGATTAAAAACTATATGTCATTGAATTATTAGGACAATTATTAAATAACTCTGGAGTTTACATTTAACACTAAAACTGAAATGCAAGCAATGAAGTTTCTTTCATGTCATATAATTGACTCTATCTCATTAGTGTTGCAATTTTACAGAAGCAGAGGGTTACAAGGTGGTGTCATCAGGGTTTGCAGGGAAAACATTTTAATACAGGACACATAATTTATAGACTTATTTAGTAACAGACACCCAAAGAATCAAATACAAGAAATACAGGAAATCTTTCCACACACTGACCCAAGGAATCCAGCCGAGGGCCTGGATCCCACAGCAATGTCCCCTTGAATGAGTCCAGCTGAAGACCTACAGCCCATGAAAATGCCCACCATGTGTCCCTCTGGAGGCCTGGAGCCCACGATGATGACTCATGCAAGTCTGTTTCAGGGATCCGTGATGGAAGGCTAAAGAATCTATGCCAGAAGGCTAAAGGATTCAAAGCAAAAGCCCAAGAGTCTCTGCTGGAAGCCAGGAGATGATGTCCAAGAATGAAACCCTGTCCGTCCTCCTTCCCTTTTACACCATCCAGGCGAAGAGCCGCCCTAGGGTGGGTCTTCTGCACCCCAGGGTGTAGATTGCTAAGCTTCTAAACTTCTCAAATTGACATAGTTGATCAACCACTACGCAAGAAAAATAATTAAAACATCATCTTAAACACAAACCTGGGCCTCACGCACACTGTGAGAGTTCAGAAAGCAGTAATTGGATTCCAGCAGCCCCTGCCAAAATGCTGTACTTCTGAACCACATCACGCCCTAATCAGGGAGGAAAACACATGCGTTAAGTGCTTGAGATTTATGGTTTTATTCCTTGCCACATTCTAGGCTAGCCTAATAGATACAGCCTGCATAATTTGAAGCAACTGACATGAAGCAGCCCACAATTTCAGATGTTTAAGAAATGTAACTTTTCTGTGGCTTAAATTATACTCAAGCCCCAGCTCTCATATATCAGTAAATAAATAGTTGCTTTCAAATAAATGAATCCATGAATGAGTGACTCAGAAGAGTAGAAGGATGCATTTCTGTATACTACCATCTGACCGAACATAATGGAAATGAACTCTATTGGTCACTCAGGTGAGGTGACCACTGGCCCCAAACATAACTACTCACCAAAACATTCACCATCTCTAATCACCACATAATCCCAGTTGCTACAACACCTATATTTTTGTGTAAGAGAAGTCATTTCACTGTGAAGTATCCAATATCAACTTCCTCTGGTGTCTAGAATTGGTCTCTATGAAGTCTCTGAACCTCACAGATACCCTTCACCCCAGTCCACGAAAGTGAGACTTCCAGCCATTTCTTCCCCAACAACCAAGGTAAAAGAAATAGTGTTCCAGGACTTCTCTAGAGTTCTTTGGCATCTTTTCCTTCACTGATTTTTTTCTTCAATTCCACATTAGCTTCCCATTCCTATGATCAGCTGTCAAAGTAGAATTTGTCAATAACACATATCAGCTGCAAATGGATTTCAAACATCCCAGTGCGCTTTTGTTCTTTTAACTTACTGACTCTACTTTCCCATCTCCAAAAATTACATAACTTTTGACCACTGCAAAAAGCGGATCTCTTATTCACTGTCTACGGATCTATACCTAGCTGTACTTTCCTCCCTGTCTGCACCATTTCTGCAGTGCTGCATTACATCTGCTTCCTGAAAACTTGCTTAATCACTTCACCTTTTTTTTCTTTATTCTAATACTTGACAGATTCCCAACTCATATTCAGTTATAAAACTCTACTTACTCTGGCTCATGCCTGTAATGCCAGCACTCCAGAGGCTGAGGCAGGAGGATCATTGCAAGTGCAAGACCAACTATGGCTACAAAGTGAGCTCAAGGTCAGCCTGAACTACACAGCCAGATCTGTCTCAAAAAGACAAAAAAAAAAAAAAAAGATCTATTTACTCTGCCTCTATCCTAAAGTTACAAAAGATTCCTAGAAAAAAATGAACAATTCTGACAATGGATTTTCCTTCAACTTTATGACCAAAAATTTCAAATGGATAATCCAAATCTTGACGGTCTTCTTGTCGTATCTTGGCTCACTCAGTCCTTATCATGACTATTTCACACTGTCTTCTGTTGTCAAATCTCTCAGGAGTCTACCTTAAATAATGACCTAACCTACTTACAGAAGACCTACCTAATACTTCTATTTTTCTTTCTTCACCAATTACACTAACATACCTGGAAAGTCTCACTTTCTTATGCTAGAATGAGAAAGTCACTCAGCCTCTGCATCTCTTAGGAAACAGGGGTTTAAAGTGTCAGGAGGTAGGGAGCATAGGACAAGAGACAAGAAATAAAGGTAGGTAGAAATGAGACAGAACCATAACTAATAATCACACTCAAGGGACTATCAGGTCAGGACACACAGTCACCCAAGGTTACTCATATTCACTCGAGTTAAGCTTTACAGTCTGTGCTTTTGTTTGGCTTAAATCATCAGACCTGTGTTTCTAAATTACTTGCATTTTGTAACAAAAACAAGGAAGGGATGTAGCCTAAGTCAGAAGAAAAGAAGGAGAAAACCAATATGTTCTCTAAAATCAGAGGCTTAGCTCCAATCGGCAAGGGTGAGATTTTCTGGCAACCGTGAGGTCACCTGAAGTCAAATCCGGTAGAAGCCACATGGATGAGTCAAACTGGGCAGCCAGTCATGTGACAAGACAGGATGGTGACCAGTCATATGAGACAAGATGCCAACCCTGAGGAAGAAATGGACATCTAAAGGGCAAAGCAGAGATGAGACTTCAAGCTCAAAAGGAGTAAACTGGGGTAGGTGGCTACTGGGACAGGCTACCGAGTTACCAATGGTAAGCCCTTGCCCCAAAGAGGCAACACAGAAACAGGAGGTCGAAAAGGTGTACTAAACCCAGGTTGCGCTCATGACACCTGAACGTTCTGTTCTGCTGCTGGGTTAATAATAATTTCGTTGACTGTTCCTTACCATCTTGTATCTGCAATGAGTGACCACATATGGGAAAAAAAGAAAAGCGGAAATAAACTTCAAGTGAGCATATAGGATTCCTATGGCTGGGAGATAAACAGAGACCATGTATTCTCCCAGCACCGCTGGAAATCTCCCAGGTTCCCCCAGCCCAGGTAAGAAAGATAAAACAATCAATGTGCCCAGAGAGCCCTACCTTTACCCCTGCCTGGTAAAGGCAAATATTTTACCAGGATTTGGGGTGCTGAAGTCCCCTTCTGGAGGTGGTTTCTAGTTCTTTTCTGTCTTGAGCAAAGAATTGGTCAAGACACCTCCAAACAGGAACAAAGTTGTATTAAAATAGGAAAAGAAGCAAGCTCTGTATAGAAAGTTTGGGCCAAGTAAAGGAAGGACACACAGAGTATGACAGTGAGTCACCGTGGAAGAGAGAGTGACACAAACTCAATGTGGTCTGTCCTTTTGGTATCACCAGCCCACTCAAGTCTGGTTAGTCCTATGGTAAATCTGCTAGAGTTCTTGTGAGAATTAAGAACTGCCTTCTATATTAATTTTTATATCACTGGTATCTATATATTCAGATGTTTAGCAATTGTTCATGATGCTAGAAAATTTTTAACCATCTAAAAGGCAGTTTCAGTGGGAATGTAAAATGACTATACTCAAAGCAGCAGCAGCAGCAACAAAACTCCAATATTCAGACAAGGGAATATCAGGGAATGATTTGAACTTTGAAATTAGAATTTTCATTATTTGGAGACCAGTGTACAAGTAGAATATTTTTTAAAATAGAAATAATACCTAGAAGGTTTACATAGTTTATAGGCATAGAGATGCTTCAACAAGGAATTCAATTTCTGTCTTTTCATTTTTAAGCATTTGCACACAATATTGAGAACATACTATTTCCCAGATAATGCATCAACTGGTGAACCTATTATGATAGCTAAAATAGACAGAAGCCCATGGAACTTCAGCTATCCTTTTACCAATTTCACTGGATGGAGACATTCTTGGAAAGATGATTGTAGTATGGAGGCACTAACTTTATCATTGGACTAACCCATTGATGAGGTCATAGTGGAAATGACTCTTAGGAGGCAGGACCTGGCTAGAAGACATGGGTCACAGGACCTTGCCCTTGGGGACAATACCGGGTCCCTGGCACCTTTGTCTCTGGTTTTTCCCTTGCTCTCTGTTACTTGGCCACCATGGGCAGCTTTCCTAGTCAGACCCTTCCACCATGATATTTCTGCCTTGGAACCAGTCACCAGAGAATGAACCATGTATCAACAATAAAAGTCTCCTCTTGTAAGTTGTTGAAGTTAGGTGTTTTGTAGGGGAATGCAGAACAACACGGTAGCTGACCGGAGTATAACCCCCACCAGAGCAGGAACGTCAGTCCTGTACACAGCTATGTGTCCAGCAACAGACACAAAATAAGTACCTAGTAAAATTTATTAAAGCTTAAGTACATATTGAAAAAATAATAATACAAGAAGGCATGTGCACTACTGAGCACAGGAGCTGGGACATTTTGCGCAGTTAATGTACATTTTGAATAATGGTAACATTACCTTCTCTCACCTCCTCGGCAACTGAATGTAATATTCTGCTCTCTTTTTTGAGATGTGCTACTTCTTTTGCCCCCAGATTATGCCAGTGTCATTGAAATAAGCATATTACTTCTCCCTAAGGTATTGTCACTATCTTATTTACCCACACTTGTCCAAATGACAGAGCGCACCACTTTTAATGAATGCCCAGGGTTAAACTTCAATTGTGTAAATATGCTAATCTGTTACTTAAAACATTTGGGACCATTGGAACAAAGGAACCTCTGTCTACAGCAGCTGGGGAGCAATGCCTTGTGTGCCTCCACAGAACACAGAATGGGATCGTTTGGTCCTTTGTTCCCTCCAACTGAATCCCCTTAAACTGAGGGACAACTCGGCACTGAGGACCTCGGAGCTGGCTAGCTCACTGGCAGCTCCACAGTGCACCTAAGAGAAAGAACTTTTCCTAGA
Organism: Hydrochoerus hydrochaeris; assembly: GCA_004027455.1. NCBI lineage: Eukaryota > Metazoa > Chordata > Mammalia > Rodentia > Hydrochaeridae > Hydrochoerus > Hydrochoerus hydrochaeris. The sequence goes on along the minus strand of PVLA01018000.1, from coordinate 1,486 downwards.
CTTACCTACAGGAAAATCCTTTCTGAGTTTTCTCCAGAAAGAAGGGAGGAAAGAAACAACAGAAAAGATTAACCCAGTTGCAGAAAGAGCAGTAAAGCCTGGCGATGCGGTGCTCTGGCCGGTTTGCTTTACGGCTCCCTCCAGAGCAGGCTCGCATCAAGTCCTCACGCTGTGAGCCCAGGCGCTGCCTCCCTGGTTATGTCTGGCTGACTGGTTAGTTCACTTTCTTTTTGCTCTGCTCATCTTATTCTGTATCCCCCTGTGAGGTGAAAACAATCCAGAAAGAACTGGACTGCCATACAGGACTCATGATTTAATTTTTTCTTCCTGAATAATTCATAAAGGAGAGCTGAGCCTTTCTGTGAGGTTTCCTCGCATCGTTTTCCTCCAGACAGTGTCTTGCTTGAGTCAACTCAGGCGGTCTGGGTTCTGATTCTCCTGTTGACTTCGTCAAAGATGGGCGCCAGGCTCCCAAGCTGCTTCCCAGAAGCCTCTATGTACTTCAGTCAGCTGGGCCAGTCCGAGCCTCGCAGTCATCTCACTTATTTCTGGCCCCTGCATTGCTCAGGCCGTACTGGAGCTGCCCTCTCCGCCGCTCTGCTCAGCTCTAGTCCTACCGACTCCTTCAGTCCGCCCGAGCACCCTGACCTAACCCACTCACTCCCTGGCCTCTCCTTTAGAGTGACCTCTACAGCTCACCTATTTCTTATCACTTCATATTGCCAAGCTGCATTATTATCTCCATCTTACTAGCTTTTAACTCTCCTTTAGAAGCCAAAGAGCTATGTGCTCAAACATTCAAATAGTCTTATTAGTCCATTCTCCCCACAAAAGAACCACCACGGTCCACTTATCTATCTATTCTCTTTCTCTCCATAAGACCAACAGGAAAATAACCAGCCGTGAAATGCAGAGCCACAGTGCAGCCCTGGGGGGCCTGTCTTTGCCGTGGTCAGCATCACTACGCTCCTGGTCAGTGGCTACTCCGTAGGGCAGGTGAGGGAAAGACAGCTGATTGGGGCGGGCATGTTTGATCACTAGTTTTCAAGGCAGATTATTTTCTTTTTCAATTAGGGATCATTTTTCAGGGAAACATGGTACTCGTATACCTTTATCTATAGTTGGGTTTCCATAGTTACAAGGTCCACATTTACAAATTCAACAGTGAACCAAAAATCTTAAAGAAATTTGTTTTTGTGTTAAACATCTACAGGCTTTTTCTTGTCATTAACCCTTAAAGAATACAACTGCTTACCGAGCCTTAGGTGGTATTAGTAGTGTAAGTAATACAGACATGATTTACAGTATGTATGAAATTGTGTCTATGATTCATGGAAATACTAAGCCATCTTACATAAGGGACTTAAATATCCATGGATTTTGGTATCCACAGGGGTCACAGGGGTCTCATCTCAGGGTTGTCTTTGAGACAATCTCCCATAGAGACATCTCTGGCCACCTCCACTGTGTGTGTGTGTGTGTGTGT
>PVLA01017999.1:0-15754 GCA_004027455.1 Hydrochoerus hydrochaeris | reverse complement strand
GGTTTTTTCTTTCTTTCTCTTGATAAGGTTAGCTAGAGGTTTGGCAATTTTGTTGATTCTCTCAAAAACCAGCTTTTTGATTCATTAATTCTTTGTATTGTTTTTTAAGTTTCAATTGCATTGACTTCTGCTCTGATCTTTACAATTTCCTCTCTTCTATGAGCTTTGGGTTTAGCTTGCTCTTTTTTTCTAGATGCTTAAGATGGAGCTTTAGGTTGTTTATTTGTTCTCATTCTGTTTTCTTGATATGACAGTTTATTGCTATATATTGCCCTCTTAAGACCGCTTTCATTGCATCCCACAGATTACAGTATGTTGTTTCTATATTTTCATTGAATTGTAGGTATTGTTTTTTTTCTTCTTTAATTTCATCTGTAGCCCACCGGTTGTTCAAAAGTCTGTTATTTAATTTCCATGTATTTATGTAGATTTTACCATTTCTTTTGCCATTAATTTCCAATTTCAGTGCACTATGGTCAGATATTATGCATGGTATGATTTCAATACCTTTGCATTTACTTAAGAATGTTTTATGGGATAATATATGGTCTATTTTGGAGAATGTCCCATGTGCAGCTGAGAAGAATGTGTATTCTGGTGTGGTTGGGTGGAACACTCTGTAAACATCTACTAAGTCCAATTGCTCACAGGTATGATTCAGTTCTGTTATTTCTTTGCTGACTTTTTGTCTAGTTGATCTATCTCTTTGTGACAATGGGCTGTTAAGATCCCCTGTTATAATTGTGTTCTTGTGTATTTGGTTTTTCGTGTCCATTAGTATCTGTCTTATATAGTTGGGTGCTCCTGTATTTGGCGCATATATATTTGTAATTGTTAGTTCTTCCTCTTGAATTTTACCACTAACAAGTATGTAGTGACCTTCTCTATCTCTTTTAATCATTTTAGGTTTGAAGTTCACGTTGTCTGCAAATAGAATAGCTATCCCTGCTTTTTTCTCGGTTCCTGTTGCATGGAATACTGTTTTCCATCCTTTGACCTTTAACCTATGAGTTTCCTTTTGGGTCAGATGTGTTTCTTGTATATAGCATATTGTGGGGTCCTGTTTCTTGATCCATTCTGTCAGTCTATTTCTTTTTATAGGTGAATCGAGGCCATTTATATTTATGGATATCACTGATATATACATGCTCGACTCTGCCATGTTATGTTCCAGTTATTTCTTTCTGCTTTTCCCCTTATTTAATTGCTTATCCTATCTGGATGTTTCTTTCTATTGTTGTTTTGGGGATTGTGGTCATTTTTCTCTCTGTCTAGTATGTTCTTCAGTACTCTTTCTAGGGTTTGTTTCATGGACGTGAATTTCATCAGTTGCTCTTTGTCATGGAAGTATCTTGTTTCTCCATTAAATTTGAATGAAAGTTTTGCTGTGTACATCAGTCTGGGTTGAAGACTGTTTTATTTCTGGGCTTGAAATACCTCACTCCAAGCTCTTCTTGACTTGAGGGTTTGTGCTGAAAAGTCTGCCGTGATTCTAATGGGCTTTCCCTGATAGGTGAGTTGTGTCTTTTCTCTGACAGCTTTTAATATTCTGTTTTTATGCTTTATGTCTGAGATCTTAATTATTATGTGTCTGGGTGTGGATTTATGTTGATTGTGACTGGTGTTCCATATGCCTCACTTATCTGCATATCGGATTCTGTCCCCATGTTTGGGAATTTTTCTGCTATTATTTCTGTAAATACTTTATGCATGTCATTTGCCTGGACTCCTGTATCTTCACTAATGCCCATTATTCTTGTATTGTTGCTCTTGGCATCATCATGAAGCTTCTGGATTGTCATTTCATGCTGCTTTGCTATTTTTAAAAGTTCTATCCTTTCCTGATCACTTGCTGTGATCCTGTCCTCAAGGTCTGAAATCCTATCCTCAGTTTCCTTTAGGCAGTTTTGCAAGCTTTGAATAGAATTTTTTGTTTGTTGGATGTCTCTTTGAGTTTGTTTCATGAATTCTGCTTGTTTTCTATATTGTTTATTCAAAGTTTCCATGTTTCCCATGCTCATGTACTTTTTTCTCTAGTTCTTCTTTAGCTGCATTCAACAACTCCTTTACTAAAGTTGTTATTGCTATCTTTACATGGGAGACTACTTCTAATTTGATTTCCTCTATAACCTGATGCAGTTGTATTTTTATTTCACTCGCTATGTTTTCAGAGATTCCAGGTGTGTTATTTTTGGGGTCCTGTATTTCAATTCTCCTATACTTGCTTCTGGTGAACTATATGTTTGAGACTGGATTTTGGTTTTTCATTTTGTCATTTTCACTCTGCCTGCTGTTTTCTATATGTAGGAGGGGATCACACACACTCTTTTCAGACACACCAAAGTCTTACAGTTAGTTGGAGGGGTTTTTACTACTGGCCCTATTTATCCCCTTTACACCTCTATTTTAGGGGTATACTCACCACATTGATACAGTTAATCCGGTGTAGTAAAGTTCACCACCTGGGAGCAAATTTCCAAATTTTCTCACACTAACTGGATACCACTGAGATCTTCTGATGTTCCAGGTGGAAGGAAGGGCCCAACTGTAGCAGTCCAGGGCAGTTTTAAATCTTGGGCGGGCTCCTCGATGTTCCCAGTGGCAGGGCAGGCACACAGGGGAGTTCTGGGGAGCTTACCCCTGATGCAGGTTTCCTACTTGTTTTAAGGACTCTCCATCCTAACTTCCCTAGTAGCTGACCTAGATTCATACCATGAAAGTTTTTCTTCCTGGGATAAAATGAAATGTTCATATTGTTTCATTTGCCTGTGATAGCATTTCCTCACATATTTATTGGCCATTCGTCCTTCTTATGAGAAGTATGTGTTGATTTTAGATGTCCATTTTGGACACTTTTATTTCAAGGACTGAATTTTTAAAATTTTTTTATATATATTCTAGATACTGATATTCTGCAATAGTACATTTTTTCAGTACTTTTTGATATATTGTGTCAACTTGAGAAGTTTAGCAGTTTAACTGGGAAACTCAGCAGGGAGCCAGGATCCTTACTTTGTAACTTATTCTCATCAGGGGCAAGAGGAGCTACGCGGGTCCCGGGGTGGGAGTGGCCTGTGTACAACACGAGGGGGAGAAACAGGCTTGTTCTTCCGTCTTGGAGGAGACTTGGGACTTGAATTTTTCAGCAATACAGAAACTGTGAGGACTTTGGTAACTCTTGCAGATGAACTAAATGCCTTTTGCATAAAGGGATTGGCATGAGTCTTTGGGGTTCCAAGGATAAAATGTTACGTTTCTACTGTGATATCATGTTGTCAGACTTAATGCTGGTTCTTAAGGATTGTTAAGCTCTGCCACAATGGTCAAGTTGCAAAATGTTAAGAATAAACATATCTTTGTTCTGAGGTTGGTTTAAAGAATTGTGTCTGCTTGCCAAGTTGATCAGAGGTAGATTGTTATGGTTGAAACATTGTATCAATTTGAGGAGTTTAGAAGATGAACACCCCCCCACCCCCCCAGAGGCTCAGCAGGGAGCCAGGATCATTACTTTGTAAATATCCTCATCCTATGCAAAGGAGGGAGAGGAGATTTTGTGAGTGCTACACTGATCCTGGGGTTGGTGGTGGCCTGTGTACAATGTAAGCCAGGAGAAGAGGCTCGTTTCCTTCTCTTTATGCTCTGGCTGCCTGGGTGCCAGGCCACCCTGCCTTGGCACCAGCTGATTATGGACTGAAACTGCCAAAAACTGTAACCTAAATAAACCTTTCCTTTCTTCATTTTGGGTATTGGTTATTTTGTCTCAGCAATGAGAGAAAAGTAACTAAGACAGTAAACTTTTGAAATGAAAAGATGCTAGAAAACTTTCTTGCCAGGTTTACAACCAAGAAGGGTTTTCTGTAGAACTTGGAGTTATTTATTTGAAATACATACTTCAGTGAAGACAGTGCTTTACCACTCTCATTCTATGAAAGGCTGAATCTAATTGTTATGAAAGTCCTTCCTTCAAATAAAGCATATCGCTATTAAATAATTTTGTAACTATTTTGCTATTGGATATATTTCATTTTATAGAAGACAATTTCCAAATTCTGTGTGCTTACAAAAGTCCTTTTGGAACTTAATGAGTACAGTCCGTACATTGATGGGAAACCAGAAAATAGTGTACAATAAAGCAAAATGCATTTGGTCAATAATTAAGGAAATAGTCTTGAGTGTCACTTTAGACATTCTCAGGAAATAAAGTCAGGTGAGGGGACAATAATCTTGAATAATTTGAATTTAATACCCTCAATCAAGTCTAACAAAGATATACGGAACACAAAGTTGGAAGTTTGAATCACAGGAAACATGAAATGAAATTAAAATATCGGGGTCATAATTATATGGGTGGAAATTTTACTTTCTGGATCTCACGATGTCACAAAGCATCTGCTGTAACTGGAGAGGAGTATTAGGGGTGCGGAGCATTTCCACATGGGGAAGAAGACCTGGAGAGAACGGCAGGGGAGGGTTGAACTGCACATTTCCTGCTTCTGTTACAGCGGTGTGCAAAGAAGAAATAGCTGCTGTGTGGGTAGGATGAAGATCTATCACATTAGGATCAGAAAGATGACATTCAATTGACGAAAAGATGAAAACACTAAATATTCTGGCCATGTGGTAAAATGAACTACAATAAAGAGGGAAATAATAGCAGAGAAAACTCAAGACAAACAATTTTATTTCCCCCACAAATATCAGTAAGAATCCTGGGGGGAAAAGTAGTCTATAAACAGTATGAATTCTGTTTTAATTTCAAAGGTAGAAGTTTGCTTATCCCAAGAGGACTTGGTAATCATATAACTTGAATACAGTTTAACAATACCTCTTTTGCTATTTCATTCTCTCTCAGAGAATTAAATAGTTAAATAAGTTGAACCAAAATTTTATTTTATTTATTTTCATATTGTTGGAGCAAGGGATATTTGTTTGAATCTCCTCAGTCTTATCAGGAGCCTGATTACTGAAAAATGAGTCCTGATGTTGGAAGATGACTAGAGCAGCTGTCAGGTGTAGCTTGGTCCTGAGATCTCTGGGACACATGAGGAAGCTAAAAAATGTCCCATGAATGTGACTTAAACTTCCTGCTTCTCCCATAGCAGAAAATAATTGAAATCTCTGACTGAACATCCTATACATAAAATCTGGGTGATGTGAAGGAGTCAGAGAAGATGAGGTGTGTTTGAAAATGCATTAGGAGATAGCAGTGAAAATTACGCCAACTGAATAAAACCGCATCACCCCTACCTGTGTGATCCCATCATCCCCTGTGTAATCCCATCACCTCCTGTGTTATCCCATCATCCCCTGTGTTATCCCATCACCCCATGTCATCCCATCATCCCCTGTGTTATCCCATCACCCCCTGTGTAATCCCATCACCCCCTGTGTTATCCCATCATCCCCTGTTCTATCCCATCATCCCTTGTGTTATCCCATCACCCCCTGTGTTATCCCATCATCCCCTGTGTTATCCCATCACCCCCTGTGTAATCCCATCACCCCCTGTGTTATCCCATCATCCCATGTTCTATCCCATCATCCCCTGTGTTATCCCATCACCCCCTGTGTTATCCCATCATCCCCTGTGTTATCCCATCACCCCCTGTGTTATCCCATCATCCCCTGTGTAATCCCATCATCCCCTGTGTAATCCCACACTACTTGGGAAATCTAAGTGACTAGAGCTAATTTAACTGGGCTGAGAAAAAAGAGAAAAAGGAAAAGCAACCCAAAAAGTCAAACATGCAGAGTAAGAACATAAATTTGGTCCTTCAGGGACACTAGCAAAGTGAGAAGACAATCTCCATGAAAGAGAAAGAATAAATATCCAGAATACTAACCAGTGCACAAATCACGTATTTCTGAATGACACATTATGACCAGTCTAACAGCATAAAACACATTTATTTTCCCACAATTTCTGTGCATCCCAGGGTGACCGGGGCTAGGATGACTGCCTTGTAACTGTTACATGTGAGATGCTTTCTGGAGGTAGAGTCTCCTCTGGAAGATTCATGGAGGACACCCGGATGGTTGAAGTGTTTACACAGCTTTTTTCTTGGCTGAAAAACCTTGCATCTCACTTCTGCTGTCAGTTTGTTCCTGCAGCCTCCTACACTCATTGTCATATGATAGCTTATTTCAACAAACCCCATGGGAAAGCCACTAGAGTGACCCTTTAGTGAAGAGGCACCTGACAGCACATCCTTCCCAGGTGTAACCACAGCAGATGCTCTGCAGATAAAACGGGAGCATGAAACGCCAGCCACATGCTTCAGCGGAGGACTCAACAGTGTTTGAATGAGGGGCGTGTTGTGGCATTAGACTTCCTGAGAGAAGGGTCACACTTTTCACTGCTCCCAGAGAAAGGCTTGAGGTGACATGACCTTGGATAGCGCTTAGAGTTAGATTCCCTTTGCATCTGGGCCACTCACTTTCTCAAGACGTGATCCAGAGTTTTCCACCAAGACTGGATATTGTATCAGGGACCTTCTCTGGAAGAATCATACATTTTAATCTTTCTTCCTAAATTAGAAGACTGAAAAATTCTCTCCTACACTTTTCTGAATTCTTGCATATATATATTTTTTTCCATCCTATGTAGCTTGTATATCTTTATTTTTTGATTTGTAAAATTTTATCAGTACAAGCCTGCAACATATAACGATGACATGCATTCTACCTGGGGAGCTGGTACAGGAGAATATCCGAATTATCTTTCCTTTCCCTTCCTCCATTATTTGATAGACTGATCCTTTTTAATAGACATATTTCTATATTTATTATTCATACCAAATACGTTTACTTTATTGGTGCATTTAGGGTTACAAGATGGTCATATCCATTAGAGGAAGTTTGTGCCTGTACTCGTTATATTTTGGTTCTTGGGAATCTCATTCCCCTACTCTCCACTCCTCTTCCCTTTCATGACATATTTAGCTCTCTTGGGAAAATATCTAGAAATGAACTAGCGGAATAAAATGGAATTTCTACTTTAGATTTTGCAGAATTTCCATACTGATTTCTATTGTGCTTGGACTAGTTTGCATCCCCACTGACAACGTAGCAGGGTTGCTTTATGCCTCAACGGCTCCAGTGTTTGTTTTTATTAATTCCTTGGTGCTGTGCATTCTTTCTGGAGTAAGGTGAAATTTCAGCCTTTTAAAAAGTTTATAGGAAATCTGTGCAGTATCTAATTTTCATATTCCTTGTGGGAAGTTGGTAAATCTATGGAATACATTTAACATCTTAACTCCTTGTTCATCATTTTTCCCTTCCATTTTCCCCCATCAGCACCCATTCATCTGATCCCTTTTTCTTATTTCTTTTCTTTCCCTTTCCTTTCTTTTCTTTTCTTATTTTAAAAAAAGCCAGAAAAGAAAAACAAAAAGCAAAAGACATAAACAACAAACTCAAAACAATAACAATATAGGTTTTCAAAACAGAATGAAAGAAATTTAACAATAGTTGTTATATTGCATGTTGTTCTCCCTTTTTTCAAAGAAAGAAAAGAAAATTAAGGAAAATAGAAAAGCAAAAAAGAAGGGTAGAACAATACCAAATTAAAAAAAAATCAGTATCATAGAATCTCTGGTTGATACATTACTCATTGTCATCCTAAAAAATAGTTGCCAAAGTCACAAATCAAAGCACAAACAGTGGCTACACACTCAAACATTGATGTGCAAATCCTTCTGTTCAATGTTTCAACTGAAACTCAGTAATATGGTCATCTATCTTACACACTATACATACTGTTAGACACTTTAAAGCACTTTTGTTCCCTTTCACTTTCACAATATTTATTGTACTTTTTGGCCCTAATTATTCTGTCAGTTTTTATTATTTTTTACACTAGAGAGACAATGTGATATTTACTCATGTGAGTTCCTTTCTTTTCATTTGATTTCTCTTCATTCTTGTTGGACATGTTTCTAGTACGTAATATTTACATTCTTTTGTGGAGGTGGTACCTACTTAACGTATCACAAAATTCTCTGTGCCCTAGTGTTTCTTTCTTCCCTTCCAGTGTCATTTAATTTGAATTTCTCTAGTGACCAGTAAGGTTGCACATTTTAAAATGGATTTGTCGGTCATTCATGCATATTCCAAGAAGTGTAAAGTTTTTTCAGAGGCCCAGGATTTTGAAAGGTCTAATGTTTTGGAATTTGTTACACATCCTAGCTGTAAGACCTCTGACCCCAGAAGTTGCTGGTAATTAAAAAAAAATTCCATTTCATGGCTCATCTGTTCAGAATGTTGATTGTTTCATGTGCAAAAAAAGCTTTTCATTTGATGTAATCTCATTTATTGATTCTTGATGTTATTTTTATGCATTGGTGTTCTGTGTAGATAGTTCCTGTCTATACCTACATGGTTAAGAGTTTAACCTGTACTTCACTGTTTGAGTAGTTTCTTCTCCTAATATTGGCTTTACACAAATATTTTATGCTAAACTAAATTATGAGTCTTTATTTTTGTGTAAAAATAGCATATAATTTCAGTTTTCATATCCTTTGTCTGTTTTATTACTTTATATTCAAGTTTCCTTCTGAGTTCATTTTTCTCCTGAGAACATAATAATGGTATTCTCTTTAGTATGTCTGCACTTATTTTTTTTTTTTTAGTTTGCTTACTTATTGTATGTGACTTTGTTATTTTGTTTCCTCTAATTTTGGAGTTCATTATTCTTTTAAGAAAGGGCTGGGATACAGCTTAGAGACACAAGTGCCTGTCCAGCAAGCATGAGGTCCTAAATTTGATCTCCTGTAAGAAAATAAAAATAAAAAAAATTATAATACAGAAAAAACTGTCCAGTAATTTGGAAAAGCTATTGCTTCGCATTTCACATGTTGCCTCTGTACCTCTCACAGGAACACTTCATATCTCTAAACTCTTCCTATATAAATGTGCCACTATTACTGAATAAGGAACTTCCCAAACACTATCATGAGAAAGTACATACTTTATTGCATGTTGTCAGTTGTTGGCATGAATTTAGTCAGGTTGAAGCTTTCATTGCACGTGTTGTCCACAGATTCCAATAATATTTTATTGGGCATAGAGTCTGGTCTGAAAGATCAAAAAACAATCTAGATTCTATGGCTCAAGCCTTGCCAAGGAAAAGGCTGGGGTTCAAGGAGTGTACACAGTGCTGTGGTCATTTTGTCTGCGACGTCTCAGAGGAAGGTCCTCCAAACCCTGTGTGGATGCCACAGAGATTCTTACATCCTTGCCCGAAGGTTGGAGAGTGTGTGGATGCTGCATTTGGCTAGTCACTCAGCCACGCACGATTCTGTCGGGGTGAGCTGGACTCTGTCTCTCAATAGGAGGAGTGACAGAATACAGCTAGCTTTAATACACCATCATATATAGACAACTGCACGACTCCTAGGTAGTATCTTTTTACCTCCCACATGCCCTCAGGGCACATCTACACCAGAAGGAGTAGGTTATAGAGCTATACTGATAAAACGGCCGCATAAAGACATGTAGTCAGCCCTTGCATTAGGTTATTTGGTGCACTTATCCTTGCTTGGCTTGCTATTTCAGCTAAAAAAGATGAACTTTTTTTTTTTATCTGTTTGCCACACTGAACCATCAAGTTGAGGCATTCTTGAGGGTTAACATGAGTTTGAAACTATGTGAAGTAATAGTACTGGTCAGAAAATACTTCAGGGGCTCAGTTTTATAGCTATAAATTTCAACACTAGCATTTTGATGTTGAGATACAGATGCTGCAGTGTACAAATTTTTGTACAATTTTTTTTTCACCTCGTAGATTCCTCTTTCCCTTTTCCAGTGGTGGAAGGAGTTTAGAAGGTGAGAGAGAAAAGGGAGTGATTTATTCTAATTTCCCTTAACCCATCGGTGTCACAGTATGAATGACACCGTGGCTGTGGCAGTGGTGCCATTTCCAGGTTATTTTGGTTGCTCTGCAAGCATGGTCCTCATCCTTTCTCTTCTCTTTCACCTGGTGGAGACAGTGGTGGGATTTACCAGGAGCTTTCAGCTCCACAAGAGCGTTAGACCTTTCTTCTGCCCAATATAACACCTGAAGCAACAGGTGGTATCCTCGACGGATCTCCCCTCTTACCCGTGACACTCTGGCAGTTGTTAGTGGCTTCTCTGTTCCCAGGTCTGATGACAGCACCCTCTCCACTCTCCTGAGTTAGCAGAAGAGCTGACTGACAGATACCCCAGCTCCAAAGCTGATTTCCAAATCTGGGCAGATTTTATTTTTAGCCGCTCAATTCTGAAAGTCCTAAGCATTTTTTCCCCCCAACTCTTCCCGACATCTTTAAAGAAACATCTTCATTTATTACACACCTTCATTTTTTTTTCATTTGAGCTCTCCAGCGTCTGTTCAGTCGGCTACTTGGGTGGTGCTGAGGTCACTTGTGTGGTAGCTGTTTCCCTTGGCTGAGCTCTTATTGCCATGTGCCTTCTACCCTCCTGCATACCCGATCCCTTTTTTAACTATCCTGAAAAGTGACAAGGTCAATTCTGAAGCAGTAGTTTTATCTAGGCTTTCTCCATTCTGTATACAAATTCTAAACTATTTCAATTCATATATGGACTCCCTTTCCGTTTAAAGGGATCTGGGTGGTTTCCTAAATGGTGAAACTGAACCCAGCCTAATACGGAACTTCACCTGAAAAATAGCAGAGAAAAATATTTTGTCATCAAGATCTAGGAGCACCTAATTAAAATAAATGTAATTTTGTCCTTTGGCACTTCTAAATTATGTTCCCTCCCTTTATTCTAGTCATGGTAACGTTTTTTTAGCAATACATAGCTAATAGAGTCTGTCATTTCAGGAATTAATTTTTTTTTAATCCCTGAGCATGACTGTATAATGTCAGGTTATATGTAAATTAAACATAGAATCTAGTTTTTTTCTTGTCCTCAAATCTAGTTGAAAATCTCATTAAAATAATCCATGTATTTAGTACTAAAAATTGTTATTTTAATTTCACAAAACAGTTACATGAGTCCCCAAAAGAGGCTTAAAATAAAGTTTTTTAAACAATAACTCATTCAAATATTTTGGAATTATGAGAGTTAAATAGATGTATACATGAGATTGAAATAACTTTCTGTAAAAATTCTGTTCTTAGACTGATACAGACCGATACCTGATTATACTGAGACTTAGAGTTAGCTTATACTAGTCCCTGGTCCATTCACCTTTGATCACACTTGTTCACAGTGTCATTTTTACATTTTACTCTAGTTCCTTTACCATTAATATGTCTCTGTCTTTGTGGAGATGTTACATTGCATTCTTATGTTAAAACCAGCATTTTTATCACATTTCGCCCAAGAGTCTGATGACCCCCTTAACTTTTCACATTCCTTAACTCAGTCATCAAATAACCCATTAATTTTACACCAGAAGTTGCTATGGGTCATTGTACCTTCTAAAACATCTCTCAGGTGACACTCCTATCCACCCAAGGGAGCTTCTGGGGAAATACCCTGGCTTTATTACCCATGTGTCTTCTAAACTTTCCTTTTTCTCTTTGTTGGGGAGCTTCTGATCACCGAAAGAATGCTTGGGATAATTCATTTATATTCAGAAAGATGTTATTAGGCTCCCAGTTTTGGAATTTCTATTCCCCAGAGTTTATTTCCACCTCTTTTAGAGTTGTGATGACAGAAGCCATCATGGCAGCAACATGGGACAGAGAAAAATCAGTCACTTCATGGCCAGAGTCAAAGACAAGGATGACCATTTCCCAGTCCCTCCTAAGGCCAGCATCCAATGTTTTGAAAATGCTCACCTATGCCAACCTCTATGTCACCTGAGAGACCAAAGTGTGGGAGCCACACTTGGAAGGAAAAACATGAGAGGGAATAGATTTTTGTGGCTGGATTTGGTGATTGAGTCTCACAGGAACACAAATGTCTGTTGTTCACTCCTGGGATTTTTCTGCATTTCTTTCTTGTATGCGTATTCTTAATCTGATCTAGAGAGAAAAAAAAACTGAATAAAGCAAATAACAGTTTTTCTCATTCGAATTAAAATACAAGGGGCAGAAAATAAGGAAAATTCCAAAATAGTTTCAAGTGGAAATTTCAGTGTACCATAACAGCAAATTAGAAACATAGGACTAGAACACATGAGACCAGAAGGATGTAAATTAAACATGTGAAAAGGGGGTTAGTAGCTGGGTGATAAATAAATAAAAAGCAACCTGTGAATTTTATTACTGGAGCGAAAAAGGCAGATTTACAAAGTATTGTATTATAGTTGCTACTTTCTAAAAGTCAGCCCTTTAGGACATTAATTTTCTAATGTCGCAGAGGTCACAGTTATTTTTTTTTAGTTTTGTTTTATTTAAAGAGAAAAAAACCAGGAAAAAGGTAGAAATATTACAGAATTTCAAGAAAAGAAGATAAACAGTAAGAAATCACTAGTTGATACATTGCATATTGTTCTTTTAGAAATAGTTATTCAAATAACAGGATTAAAGCACACAAAGTGGACACTCAAGCAGTGAGTGTTAAACAGATCTGTTTAACAATCCAACAAGAACCTAGAAATATGGTCATCAATCCCACACACCTAAACATACATGCAACTATATCTTTTATAGTGCTTCCTATTTCCTCTTTTTTTACAATAGCAATTATACATTTTTAAAATTTTATTTAAACAGAAAAAAGAGTAGCAACAATACAGAATTCTAAAAGAAAATAAGAAAAAGGAGAATGAGAAAAAGTCCCACTGAGAAATCAGTAATTTATAAATTATGTACTGTCATCCTGGATGTAGTTGTTCAAGTTACAAAGTTAAAGGGTACATAGCAAATATTCAAACAGTCAGACTACAAACAGCTCTGTTCAAAGATCCAACAAAGATTCAGCAATATGGTCATCTATTTTACACACTCAAACTTACATGCAGTTATATCCCTTAGAGCACTTTCCTTTCCTCTCTTTTTTACAATAGCAATTACACATTTTGGTTTTATTACTCTTGTAGTTCTTATTTACTTTTTACACTACAGACACAATCTGATATTTATAAATATGATTCTTATTTATTTCACTAATGAGGATAGTCTCAAGTTGTCTCCATTTGCCTATGAAGGCCTCAAGATCATCCTTTTTATAGCTGCGTAATATTCCATTGTATAAAAAGGCCACATCTTTTTCATCCTCTGCAGTTGATGGGCATCTTGGTTGTTTCCAGGATTTAGCTATCACAAATTGTGCAGCTATGAACATGGGTGCACGTATATCACTGTGATATGAACTTTTCAGTTCTTTGGGCAAAATACCCAGGAGGGGAATAGCTGGATTGAATGGAAATTCCAATCCTAGTCTTCTGAGAATTCTCCATATGGATTTCCATAATGGCTGCACCAGTCTACACTCCCACCAACAGTGGAGCAGTGTTCCTTTTCCCCGCAGCCTCGCCAACATTTGTTATCAGTTGATTTCTTCATGGCAGCTATTCTTTCCGGAGTGAGGTGGAATCTCGATGCTGTTTTAATTTGCATTTCTCGAATGACCAGTGATGGTGAACATTTCTTCATGTATTTATTTGCCATTTGTATATCTTCCTCTGAGAACTGTGTGTTCATCTCAGATGCCCATTTTTGGAGAGGGTCTTTAAATTTGGGGGGCTTGATGTTTTTCAATTCTTTATATATTCTGGACACAAGTCCTTTGTCTGAGGGGTTGCTGGTTAAAATTTTTTCCCACTCTATTGGTTTTCTTTTCACTCTGTTGGTGATTTCCTTTGAAGTGCAGAAACTTTTCAATAATGTGAGATCCCATTTGTTGATTCTTTGAAGTGTTTCCTGTGCAGTTTGTGTTTTGTTCATGAAACTTCTGCCAACCCCTATGTCTCCAAGACTTCTACCTACCTTGTCTTCCAGTAGATTTAGTGTTTCTGCTTTAATATTGAGGTCTTTGATCCATTTAGACTTTAGTTTTTTGCATGGTGATATGCATGGATCTAGTTTCAGTCTTAGGCATGTAGAGAGCCAATGTTTCCAACACCATTTATAAAAGAGACTATCCTCCTTCCAGTGGACATATTTAGCCCCTTTGTCAAATATCAGGTGGCTGAGTGTCTTTGTAGTTGTGCTTGCATCTTCTAATCTGTTCCATTGATCCTCGGGTCCATTTCTTTGCCAGTACCAAGCTGAATTTTATCACTGTGGCTTTATAGTACTGTTTCAAGTCAGGAATTGAGATGCCTCCTGCCTTGCTTTTGTTGCCTAGAATTGCTTTTGCTATTCTAAGTTTCTTTTGTTTTCAAATGAATTTTAGTAGTGTGTTCTCTAGATCTGTGAGGTATGTCAATGTTATTTTGATTGGGATTGCATTAAATCTATATAACAGTTTTGGGAGTATAACCATTTTCACAATGTTGGTTCTTCCTAACCAAGAGCAAGGAATGTCCTTCCGTTTTCTAATATCCTCTTCAATCTCCTTTTTCAGTGTAGTACAATTTTCAGCATATAGGTCTTTTACATTTTTAGTTAGGTTGATTCCTAAGTATTTCATTTTTTTACATGTTATTGTAAACGGCGATATTTCCATAATTTCTCTCTCAGTGAGTTTTTTGGTTGTGTACAGGAATGCTATTGATTTCTGAGCATTGACTTTGTATCCAGCTACACTGCTGAACTTGTTTATTACCTCTAGTAGTCTTTTAATGGAGTCTTTTGGGTCTTCTATATAGAGTATCATGTCATCTGCAATTAGTGATAATTTAACTTCTTCCTTTCCTATCTTTACTCCTTTTATTTCTCCTTCTTGTCTGATTTCCCTGGATAGTGTTTCCAAAACTATGTTGAAAAGGAATGATGATAGTAGACATCTTTGTCTTGTTCCTGATTTTAAAGTGAAAGCTTTCAGTTTTTGTCCATTTAGTATAATGTTGGCTGGTTTGTCATAGATGGCCTTTATAAGGTTGAGGTAGATGCCGTGTATTCCGAGTTTCTGAATACACATGAATATGTGTTGGACTTTGTTGAAAGCTTTTTCTGCATCTATTGAGATGACCATGTGGATTTTGTTTTTGGCTCTGTTGATGTGGTGTATTACATTTATTGATTTGCATATGTTAAACCATCCCTGCATTCATGGAATGAACCCCACTTGGTCATGATGTATAATCTTCTTGATGATTTGCTGCATTCTGTTTGCCAGTATTTTGTTGAGAATCTTTGCATCAATGTTCATTAGTGAGATTGGCCTATAGTTCTCTTTTTTGGTTGCATCTTTCTCTGTTAATACTTGCCTCCAGGAAAGATTTAGGGAGGATTGCTTTTTTCTCAATTTCATTGAAGAGTTTAAGGAGTAGTGGCATCAAATCTCTAAATTTCTTGTAGAATTCAGCTGTGAATCCATCAGGACCAGGGCTTTTCTTTGTCGGTAAGTTTTAAATTACATTTTCAATTTCAATATCTGATATTGGGTTGTTCAAAATTGCTATATCTTCTTGGTTGAGCTTTGGTACTTCATATGTTTCTAGAAATCTGTCCATTTCCTCTGTGTTTTCCACTCTATGTGAGTAGATATTTTCATAGTAGGTCTTCATGATCTTTTGAATTTCCATGGGATCTGTAGTAATTTCTCCCTTTTCAGTTCTTATTGCATGAATTTGGGTTTTTTCTTTCTTTCTCTTGATAAGGTTAGCTAGAGGTTTGGCAATTTTGTTGATTCTCTCAAAAACCAGCTTTTTGATTCATTAATTCTTTGTATTGTTTTTTAAGTTTCAATTGCA
>PVLA01017998.1:0-15707 GCA_004027455.1 Hydrochoerus hydrochaeris | reverse complement strand
TGCTGAAAAGTTGGCCATGAATCTAATGGGCTTTCCTTAAGGTAATTTATGTCTTTCCTCTAACAGTTTTTAGTATCATGTTTTTATGCTGTATGTCTTTCATCATAATTATATGTCCTAGTGTAGATTTATGTTGGTTTTGACTGTTTGGCTTTCTATATGCCTCACTTTATCTGCATATTAGATTGTTCCCCAGTTTTGGGATATTTTGTTCTATTTCTTCTGGGAATAGTTTATTGATGTCTTTTGCATTGACTCTTACATCTTCATTGATGCCTGTTAGTCTTTTATTTCTCTCTTGGCATGATCTTGAAGTTGCTGGATTTTCATTTCATGCTACTTTTGTTTTAAAAAGTTGTATTCTTTCATGATCATTAACT
Source organism: Hydrochoerus hydrochaeris (assembly GCA_004027455.1). NCBI lineage: Eukaryota > Metazoa > Chordata > Mammalia > Rodentia > Hydrochaeridae > Hydrochoerus > Hydrochoerus hydrochaeris. The sequence goes on along the minus strand of PVLA01017998.1, from coordinate 15,327 downwards.
GTGATACTGTCTTTAAGGTCCAAAATCCTATCCTCAGCTTCACTTAAATGGTTTTTGCAACTTTCAATAGTATTTGTTTTTTTGGATATCTCTTTGAATGTGTTTCCTGGGTTCTGATTGTTTTCTACATTGTTCATTCAAGGTTTCCCATGCTACTTTATTTTTTTTTTCATCTATGTCTTGTCTAGTTACACTGAGTAACCATTTTACTAAGCTTTTTATATCTGTCTTTGCATGAGAAACTATTTCTAATTTGATTTCCTCTATATTCTAATGGATTTGTTTCTTTATTTCACTTGATATGTTTTTGGACATTTCTGTTGTATAACTTTTATTTGTATTTATTCTTAATTTTTTATATTTTGGTGGCTGGGATTTAACTCAGGACCTCATGCTTGCTTAGACAGGCTTTTATGCCACTGAGTCAAATCCCAAGCCATTGTGTCTGATTTTTAAAGTCCTCTATTTAAGTGTCACCTGTACTTGTTCTTGATGGACTAGATGTTTGAGATTGCATTTTGTTTTTATTGTTTTGTCATTTTCTTCATTTTGACTGAAAATTGTTCTTTCAATTTAAATAGTTTCAACTGTCAGTAATCTCAGCTGTGTGTTGTAGGGTTCTACTGTATAGTTGATGTTTGTGTAATTGTTGAGTAACACAATTAAGAGGAGGGTCAGCCACCAGAATTTCTCCTGCAGGTCCCTTTGGGTGTATCCTATATTATTCCTGGGCTGAGGAGCCTAGTAGTATTGATGTAGGTCAATCATAAGTTCCTGTTGTTATGCTATCTTCAGGTTATTTCAGGTCACCACATCTCCATGTCTAGAATATTTGTTTTGGCTGAGAACTTACTGTGTCACTGGATGCCTTTTTAATTTTCTGCAAATTGGGAGAGGCCTTATTGGCACACTCCTCAACCTGCCTGCTTTTCTCTGTTTAGAGGAAAGAATCACCCACACTCTTTCTAAGCTTGCCAAGTTTCTTACAGTTAGAGGGATCTCCCCTACTGCTCCTATTTACCCACTAAAGACTTCTATTTTAGGGGCAAACTAGCTACACTGACTATAGCCTGCTGATGTCTTCTATTTGGGTGAGGTTTTACTGAATCTTCCATCAACCTAGCATGGTTAATCCAGTGTTGTCAGTCCAAGGTTGTGGGAAGAGGAGTGGTAGCCAAATACCAACTGAAGGACATTGTCCAGGAGGTGGTGGAATTGTCTAATTGGCAGTGGGCAAACCAGTGGGGCATGAATGAAGCACTGGGGCTGGCAGGCCAAACTGGGAAGGTCCAGGTTTTTTTTTTTTGCTTTTTATAACTCAGACAGTTCTAAAGTTAGCCTCAGCACATTACAAAATGTAACACTAAGATGAGTTAGCAATTCAAAGTTAGAATGCATTTATCATAGAAAGAGAAATAATTCAGGGTTTAGCTTAGAGCTCTAAGGGCCCGCCCTGGTATGCATGAGGTCTTTAGTTTGATCCCAGATACAAAGAGAGAAAGAGAGAGAGAGAGAGAGAGAGAGAGAGAGAGAGAGAGAGAGAGAGAGAGAGAGAAAAGAGAAATCATTGTACATGAGTAGCTTTGCTTAGAAACATTAAGAAATGTGTTGATATTGACAGGTCTGGGTGTGCTGATTCATGGTAATATGTTCCTTGGCACCTCATATGAACGTACCCCACTCCACTCACTCACTTTCTGATACCCAAAAAACCTACATTGCTGGAATCTCAAGAAAATGTCCAGCATTTCTTACTTAGCACACTCAAGTAAAAAGCTTGCAAACCTTAATGGAAGTACACAATAGAAAAGGTGTAATCCATTCAGGTGAACAGAAATTGGAAATATTTTTCATGAATTTCATATCATCTTAAGCAAAACCTCTGCCAAAAGATGGTCAGGATATATGATTTTTGAAATGGAAAAAGCACAAAAAGTGATGGAAATCCATGCTGCCATGGTCCTCAGATCCAGCATGTGAGGTGCAGAAAACATCTGTGTACATCGTCTCCCAAATGGCCACCTGGTATTTAAGCTCCAAAAATTGTAAGTTCATATTTATGACTCATTTGACCCATAGTTAGGGTTTCCCTGTGATTTGGTTACTAAGAAATGGTCTCAATAGTCTACCAGGTTGAGAGCTAACACACATACAGGGTAACAGTATCCATAGTTCCAGATATTGGACTATAAATCTTAACAGAGGCAGAGTGTGTCTAAACCACTGGGTGTAATCCAGAGAGGGACTGGGGGATTATGAATGAAAAATACTGTGATGTGCAGGTAAGAGATACCTTGGATAGGAAGTTCATTGCTTCACTGAAGAAAAACTTAGAGAACAAGATGCATAATTGAGCTCAAATTCTCTGGATTTGGGATAATTTAATTATTGACTGAATCCACCAATGATTAAACACAGTAAGAGAGAAGACAGTGGATGCTCCGTATAGATTTGTACTGGGACTAGATAAGCATGTTACTCTTGCACCTCAGGCATCAGGTTCTGAGTACACTGTGACTGAGGCTCTTGAGCACAGTGAAGAGCGCAGGTGGTGAATACGAATTCACTAAGGCAGCACAAGGCAACAGTCTGATATTAAGAAAAAACCTGTGTGAATGATGGCAGAAAGGATATAGAAACATAGAAAATATCAACTAGGATGAGGATGCTATGAGAAGCTGTGGATTCTAACAAGGTTTAGGGGAGACGTTTGTAGTATTCATGTGTTGACACTGCTTATGCCTGAAAAGGATAAAAATCATAAGAAAACAGCCCAAACCATAAGCCCTTTGCAGAAAAATTGAATGAGGGAGATAAATGACATGATTCCTGGGTATGAGTCATTCTCTTAAGCTGCAGAACAGCAGTGTGCTTCTTTCACTTTTACATTAATAGTTCTTCATTTGCTAGTCAAGCTCTCAGGAAGACCAAGAATCAACACCAAGGTCCCAGAAAAGTTCAGTGGAGATGTTTGTGTAGCCTGGAGCTTTCTCTTACAGATCAGGCCATTTGCAGTCCCTATCCCTTTTCATGATGGTCTAGATGTAGGTGCTGGCAAAGGGCACAACACTGCTCATCCTGTGAACAGTGGAAACACACTTTATTTAAAATAAGGGCATGCAAGAAGCACAAGTGCATACTGGGGAGGGATGCCAAGCTGTTTTCAGTACAGCTATGGCCAGGCTCATGCTCAGCTGAGGGGCTCAATGAAAGAATGAATCCTGGAGTTAAGCTTACAGGTGATGACAGTTAGCAATTCAGGCAGGATCATTATGAGGCTCCCAAAGAATAAAGTAAGAAAGAAATATGCAGATGAATGAAAAAATGTATAGAGTAACAAAGAGAAAGCTGATGGGACAGGGGGAGGCTGAGAGGAGACTTGAGTATGAACAGGGAAGAACACAGTGGTATGTGGATTGCAAAAAGAAATAAATGAAATAAATGATTTTATTATATAAAAGAGGGAGAAGGCTAAAAACCCACTGGATTGAGGAAGGCATTTTTGAGATGAGAGAGGTGAAATGGAAAAAATAAGTGGAGACTAGACAGAGGAGAGCGAGGGAGAGCAGAGGAATTGTGAGGAGGTCTGGAGGGGGACAGTGGAGGACATCAGAGATGAGAGAACGATGGAGATGATCAATGTAGGAGTCAAAGGTCAGAGAAGTGAGAGATGCAGGACAGGAAGAAGATGGGAAAAGTTGAACAGGGAAAACACCACATCATATAAAAGAAAGTATACAAGAAGTAAAGGGGAAAGGGACAAGGACACAGTGACAGTGAATAAATGGATACATCAAAATGAGTAATGACATAGGGGAAATTATTAGGAGAAAAAAAGAAAAAAGTCAGGAACATTAGAAGGTGACTTGTGAAAAAGATGAAGTCATAGCTATAGGAGGATTGAACCTGAACCAAACAGCCATGGAGAAGCTGACCAAAGAAAATGGCTGCAGGAAAGAAAATCATTTAAAAAGAAAAATTATTCACCTATTATGTTTCAATAAAAGTATATTTGATATGAAAAAAATCATTACATTAACTTTTCCTTCCATTGTATGCCTTTGATTTATCTAACTCATTTACTATCAATTTCACGAAAAACATTGAAATTGTTCTTTTGTTGTCATGTAGGTTATTTATACATTAATTTTAAAATTCTGAGCAGTTGTAATTGTCTTGCTTTAAAAATTTGCCTTGTAGATTCACTGTATGGTATTCACAGTGCATTAATATTGTGAGTGCTATATCTTCCCTAGGGTTGGTAGATGGCATACAATATATAGAACAGGAAGAGGTTTGTCCCTCACTCCTTGTTCCTTTTACTATCTTGTGGTACCAGGATCTGTTCTCCTCTGTGATGCCCCTCTAATGTGTGCAAACTTGACTCAGAGCCAGCGCAGTAAGGACTGAAACTATAATGCCATACTGATGGCATAATGAAAGCACTTTGCAGCTGACAACTTGTCACAAGTTTCCTTAGGTGTCATACAGTGAGCTATAAGGATTAATGTTTCTGCTATTGGGAGTCACTGAAGCTGGAATTTGACCACATGTGCAAGGCTGGGGCACGGCTTTCCCAGGAAACAAAAGTGCCTGGAATGAGCCACATAGAGAACCTGATTCAGCCAATAGGACACGTATCCACAAGACAATCCAAAGAGTGAAAAATATAAATAAACACAACTATAGTAAAAGGGAAATTCCTTTCCTCCCAACAGGAAAGAAAGGTCTCCATGTAGCCCCAGGTTTATCTCTTCTTTATTTTTCTCATTCTCTCAGAGTCCTTCACCCAAGCAACCTCAACGGTCACATGGGTTACAACACTTTGCTGGTGAATTTTGGGCTTGTTTTGCTTCTAATCCTTTGTATCCTCCTTTTTGTAACTTTTTGAATGAAAATGTGTATCTTGTGCCATTTTATGTTAGAAATGCTTAGCTTTCTTTTCATTTGTAAAGGGGCTTCAAGTTAAGAGTTTGCCTTACATTTCAAAGGAGACTTGAGACTTGTAATTTCAGCAATCCTGAGACTGTTAGGACTTTGACTACTCATGAAGATAGACTAAATGTTTTGTGCATAATGGGATGTTCATGTGTTTGTGGGGGACCAGGGACTAAATGATAATGGGATGTTTTGGATAAATAGTAAGATATTCTTGATAGACTTAATAGTAGTTCTTAAGCATTGCAAACCTGGGTTATAATGTTCAAGCTGTTAAATGATAAGAATTAACATGTCCTTGTATCTGAAAACCTGTTTAAAGAAATGTGTCTAGTTGCAAAGTACACAAGGGCTGGATTTTAATTGTTGATACACTGTGTCAACTTGAGAAATTTAGAAATCTAATTAAGTGACTCACCTTGTAAAAATCCTCATTCTGTGCAAGAGGAAGCCACAGAGGTGGTGTGGGTGCTACACCTGCCCTGGGGTGGAAGATTGCTTACAATATAAGAGAGGAAAAGAGGCTTACTCTCTCCCTCCTTTTGCTCTTTCTGCTTTTGCTGTCTTCTGCTGCCTTGAAGTGCTGCTCTTGTGACATGCTGCCCTTCCTTGGAGACAACCAATTATGGACTGGAACATCAACAAGCTGTGAAATAAAATCCCTTCCTTCTTTGATTTTGAGTGTTGGTTATTTTGGAAAAAAGAAAAAAAAACAAATCATTTCTTCTATAAATAATATTGAACAATCTTCATACATATATACATAAGACAATAGACTCTTATTTAATGCCTTACATATAGAATGAACTGCAAGGGTAACTGTTAATAATCTGCCTGGTTATTTTCTTTCTCCATATATCTCTATGGTGAAATTAATACAGGCATTAAAGAAATTTTTATAACAGCTATCACTGCATATTTTTGTCTTATTTTAGTTTCATAAATTTAATCTTCATGTGTCCTTATACTCAAAGTTAATTAATTCCTCAGTGTTCCTATGACTAAAATAACATATCTGACACCCACAAGTCAAAGGAGGAGGGCTTTAAAATAGTTTCTGATTCTGGAGGACTCATTGTACAGTTAACTGAATCCAAGGTAGAAATAGCATGGTGCAGAGGCATGGCAGAGCAAATAAAATCTTGCAGCAGAAATAAAATCTCCTAATGGAGACAGAAGCAGAGTTAATTAAGGGGCCAAGGACAAGACTATAACATTTCTGCTCATGATTCTAGTTACCTGCATTTTGAGAGGATGCTCCATTTTTCAACAGACTAGACTTTTGTGGGACATTGTAGATCTAAAGTGTAACATTCCATCCCTAGCTCCCCCAAATCTCATATCCATCACATTATGCAAAACTGCATTTAGTCCATCTATAATACTCACCAAAATTTTAAAAATTTCATCACTGATGGAAAATCTAAATTTAAATTCTCTTCTAAAACTCAAGGAAAACTCTTAACTGACAACTCCTATTAAAATAAAATGCAAAATTAAAAACTTCCAACATACTGTGGCACAGGATAACTTTTGAAATTTTAAAAGCCAAAAATTTTATCAATAGTAAAGAATAGAACCAAAGCACATTTGAAAATCAGAAGGGCAAATATTAAATCCTGAGACTCATGTCTAAAGACTGGATCAGGCTGTGGTGAATTGTGAGTTCTAAAAGCCTTGGTCAGCCTGTAGCAGCCCACATGACCTCTCTCTCTCTTGGGCTGGCTCGGCTTCTGCCTTCAGTATTTCTCAGCAAATGTTCCAAATTCATAGCATCTCCAACTTCCTGTCGTCCCCAGTGCTTCACTGTTTTTACAGAGGTTAGTAAATGATTTATGTTTTATATTACAAGCCATGTGGGATGTGTCATTTGTAGGGTTTTAAAGACACACATCTTTATTTTGCAACTGATAATTGAAGTTATATCTCTAATTTCCTATGAAATAATATGATGTCTCTTTCATCCTAATTTATCCATGTATAATTGTAATTTTTCCTCATGATGCCATTTGTTATATTTTCTATATTTATATTTTATGATTTATTATTTATAACTTTCTTTCTGTTGTAGAATTATACTTGATCATGTTTGTTAAATTTGTAGGGTATGATTCAGAGTTTATATAATAAGACCTTTCCCGTCCTTTTCATGGTCTGAGAATTTTGTATTTGTGGTCTCATTGGAAAGTTAATGGAATTCAAATGTAATTCAAACCTGCCACTTCCAGTGCAACCCATGCTGAGAATAAAGACAGTAGGGCATATTTATAGTTTTGGGGATCTGAGGGGGTCCTAAGTCCAGCTAAGGTGATGATTAACCAGAACCAAAGCCAAACCCAGATTTTATTAATTTCCAACCAGCAGAGTGGCTTGGGAATGTGTGACTATGAAAATGGTGGGAAACACATAAGTGCCATGAACTGGGCTAGGTAGGTGGCCCAATATGCCGACAGAGGGGTATTCAGAGAGAGGAATCTTCATAACATAACTGGAGGTAGTACCTAATGTTTTGGGGTTGTTGCTTCAGCTCAGATATGAAATCTGTATGCTCTGGGAAGTCACAGCCTCTTATCTTGAGGCTTGAGCCCAGCTGACAGTGTGGAGCAGAGCTTTCCCTCTTCCCTGGCTCATATATGTTTTTGGGAGCCACCGGGGAGGGTAACACTCTCCTGTCACCTTGTTTCAAACACTACACATCTACACCATGGATAGACTGTCTTAATTTGCTTAAAGTTAGTCAAAGGAATAAAGCAAAGTCCCAGCCAGCTTTATACATGTTAATATACAAATAGTGCTAGGTTTACCCAAAACAGAGATCAGTGCTTTTCTTTCAAGGAGTGTCATCTATGTAGTCCTCCACAGTTCCATATTATACACCCTAGGGTTTTTAAAAAATATTTTGTAAGAAATATTTCAATTCAGTTGACATATATGTATATATATATATACATATATATATATATATATATATATATATATATATATATATATATATATAATTTTTTTTCATGGCCTCATGCTGGCCACAAGAACTTTTCATCTTTTAATCTGAGAGACAGACTCTGCAAAGCAATCAAGAGCAATAGATGCTTCCAGGAGATAGTATTTTGGTCTAGTAGAGGCTGATCTACACCAAAGGCACACAGACATGAACAACTCTTCTTGAGAGGGCTTGTGGATAGAACTGTGGACCAGGAGCCTGTGCCGAGCCCTGGCTACTGCACCAATGTTCTGGGGTGGTTCTGGCTGTTCATGATCTTACCATTTGTAGACAAGCAAAAATTAAGTCAGATTATCAGGTTTGGAGTGTAATTGAGAAGTTAATTTGACACTAAAGATACCTTAGATAGCTCACTGAAAAGAAAGTCTGTGTTAAGATATTTTGGATGATATCTCATCCCTGTATTTTGTACTCTGAGTAACTCTTATGAAGATGACAATGCACAATTTGTTACTGTGATTCTCCTATTATCCTGTTTCAAGCTCTCTTTCATTTTAATTATTGCTCTTTAAAATACTAAAAGAAAAATAAAGATACTCTAGAGAAGTCAGAGAAATTTTTCATATTTTCATGTGATTTTGCCACATAATTCTGCACATGTGTTTCTTGAATCATCCAATAATTTACATAAACTTTCAAGAAGATTCAAAAATTATGAAATATGTTCCTCTGACCTAGTTGTAATGTTCTAACTTAAGCGATTGAGGTAGTAAATATGTATCTACTGAAAATGTCTAGACTACATGCAAATGTTTGACATTGGTGTGCAAATTAAAAAAACAAACAAACAAACAAACAAAAAAACAATAAGGCTTCCAGCAGTTGTTACAGGTACATATGATGTAAAGTTTTTTTCTTCAAATTTTGCTTTGGTCCTTTTCATCTGTCTTGCAAGTCAGATATTTCACACATGAGCATTTGATGCCTATGTCCATTTCACAGCCTTGTGCTGCATTTTAATTTTCTCCAAATAGCCTAAGAATTAGAACTTTATCTATTTTTCTAAAAAATTGAATATAATATACACTTTTCTAAAGAGGGTTTTTTAACTTTGATCTTCAAATATCTCATTGCTATTTAAATATCTCCCCTCATGTTTAGGAAACACTCCAATAGTTTTTCTGTATCAATGTTCCTCATAATTTTGGCAAGAAATCATAAGTGCTTTTCTTCCTATCATATTTTTCCACTTTCAGTAAACACAAGTTGCATATTGTATTCATGTTTATTAAGACATCTGAAATTTAATTCTGTATTCTTCAATGTATTTTACTCACAGGAGTAACAATTAAGTAAACATGGAAATGCAAAAAAAATTAAAGATTAAGAAGTTTTATTATTTAGCAATACCTTCTACAATTGTGTAAGGCAACATGTACATTGTTACAAGTAGGTTACTCTAGTTCAAATAGAGGCTTTATGAATGCTTAAGTGAGTTATACATCACATCTTTGTGGCTCAGTTCTCCTGGAATATAAAAGAAGAAAAATAGTGCCTAAATAATATTGTTGTAAGGATTAGATTTGTTATTGTTATGTAACACATTGCTGACACTAACCCATACAATGTATGGAATTATTTTTGTCTTTTTGCAACAAGGACACAGGGTGCAAAGCATTGTGTGCCTGGACAACTGTCTTGAGTCTTCAAGGTCATGATGCTGAGCTCCCAAATCTTCAAGTGGGAAGAGTTTAAAACAAAATCCCCCAGAAAGATGAGCACCTCCACTGTCTTCTACGGGGTCCTGTACATCTTGATCAACCTCTCTTTACCTCTGAATGCACTTGTATAAATAAAAATATCACATATAAAGTAGATTTTCCATACTGTTCTGCTGAAGATTATTACAAAGTTTTATATTCAGAAATGACAGCATTATCCTCTATCGGTGATGGTCTGTATATAGGATTCACGATGTGTTCTGGAAGCTCCATGTTTTCCATCCAGTTTAGGCTTAAGATATGATTCAAACACACTCATAAGACCAGTGTCACCTCTAAGTGCATTATGACCACATTCACCCACATTTTCCTTGTCCTGTTGTGCATGTGTGTGAATTCGTGCACCACCACCTGCCTCACATATGCTTGGATGCACTTCATAATTCCAGCTCCTTACTACTCACTGCTGCTTCTCAATGAATGGCTTTTTCTTCACTCTGTCTCCTTTGTGCTCTTGAGCTGTGATCCTGATGGACCCATATTCTACTGCATTTATTTTAGAAGGAGCATGCACTCACTGCAACTCTTGAATTATCTGTTTTCCACTTTGTTTTGAGCCATTTATTCACTCAAGCCCCACAAAAATTTTCCAAAATGCAGAGGGCCAGGGCTTTCTATCCATTTTGCTTTCTAAAACTCATTGTCCTGTTCTGATAATATCAATTGTCATGCCAACTCATTTGCTTCCTGCAATCCCAGAGATGTTTCTGTCATTGACATCCTCTACCATCTTCTGGTTTATACCCAGTTTTTTTTTAACACTCAGCACAATGAGATTTTCATGTTCCATTAGTTGGAATCAACCTTCTATATGCCCCGCAGGTAGTGTAACTCTCAATAAACTCCCCTAGATGCATATCATCTCTTAACTCTATATAAGAATGCTTTAAAATGCCTACCAAGCATACTTTCTAGTAACAAAATCGAAAGGAAATCTGAAATATGAGCTAAGCAAAGATGCAGAATAAGAATTTTCAAGCTTCATAAGAACAGCAGTAGGAGACATCATTTGGGGGAACCTGTGCTGACTTCCCTGCACATTTCTCTCATATTTGGTGGAGATGAGGTGGATCTCACAGATAGTCCTGTGTACCCTTGTGGTCTGTCTTCCCTTCATTTCCAAAGTTCAGTCTTCTGACCACTGTCTCTGTGAGAGGATGCTTTAGCTGCCATAAATTCCACAACAACTCTGGCCCTGCTCCATGTGTCTGGAGCAGCCTGTAATCTTTATGCTTTAAAAGTATATACTAAAATTTTAAAATTTAACATTTTCTGAAACTGTAATTAATAGAGACTATGATGTAACATCAGTATTGAATTTTGTTTAAATATGTGATTACCATTATTTGTGTCATTATGTTACCTTGTCACCTTCATTATAACTTTCATGTAAATGTATGAAGCTCTTTTTGTTTAGTTATATTTTAAACTGCATGTTTTATACTATTTGTGCAGAATTCTCCTAATCTTTTGGTTATATGTTCACTGAGTCTGCATACGTGCACTTTTCTGTGAATATGTGTTTGCATGTGTGTTTCTATTTGTGTGTATGTAAAGGGGTGTCACTTATCTCAATTTTGTGCAATTGAGTTCTGAAAACAAGCATATCACCCTGGAAATCACATACCATATTTCTCTTTGAAGTCATATCCTGTCTTGACAAAACATGTGTCAGAGTTGCAGAGGTTATCAATGAATATTTTATATATTTGAACTTTGACTATTTTGTGGATTAAAGGGATACTTGATAATAAAGGTAGCATTACCTGACTTTTTGAATGTTATTTCCATGTGAAATGACAAAAAAAAGTATAATAACTGGAGAATACAAGATATGATTAACAAGAGAAAGTGAAGGTGTGTAATGAGGGGGCAACATACACAAAAGGGACAAGGGAGAAAAACAGACAGATAATAGAAAGAGAAGAGAAAGAGAGGAATTGAAAAGGAGGGAAAGGAAAGGAAAAAAGGGAAGGGAAGGGAAGAGAAGAGAAGACAAAAGAGAAGGGAGAAGATAAATGGAGAAGGTGAGGGAAAGGAGAAAGGGAGGAAGGGAAGGGAATGGCAGAGGGGGGACAAGAAGAGAAGAAAAAAGAGCAGAAGAGAAAGGCGAGCGTGAATGCAGAAATAGCAGAGCTGAAGGAAACAAAGAGCAAAAAGGAGTTGGTTAACTAAAGGGGAATTTAGGAGAAAGAAAGATGAGTTCATGATATTTGAAATAGAAAATGTGGATAGAAATGGGAAAAATGGAGGCAGAGTAAAGGGTGAGGAAAAGAAGGACCCAAGGAAAAGTACCAAACAAAGTAGAAAAGTAGAGGATGGAAGAGATGAATAGAGACGCATGCAGCAACAGAGAGTGGAGGTGGTGAGTGTGGATGTGGATGTGACAAAGACTATGGCAAGAAAAAACAAGGAAAATACAGGGAAACAGTGAAAATGAAGGAGTAAAAACTTGGTTTGTGTGAAGATGAAAGAGGAATAGCCTAGGATCCAGTGCCCCTAGGATCAGAAAAAGCGGTTGGGAGGAGGGAAAAGAAAAGAATATGAGAATAAACAAAGTGCAGGGGAAGGTAAAAATAGAGTGTACCTCAAGACAGAAGGAGACAGAGTGACTGGGGGAAGAGAAGAGGGGCGAGGGGCTGAGAGAGGGGGATTGCAGACTATAGACATGTAGGTGGGACATGTCCAGAAGCAGGGAAGTCAGAGAGGCAAAGGAAGAGGAGAAATAAGGAAGAGTTTTAAAAAAAGGAGATAGGAGAAAATGTAATATAAAAAGCATGAGAGTTGGAAAGTATGAATAGAAGAGAAGGAAAACAAGGTCTAAAATTTTAGTTAAAATAAGGAAACAGAAACTGTAAATAGGAATTACAAAAAATGATATTAGCAGACAAAAGAGCAATCTAGGAGATTTCTAAAGAATGTTGAAAAATGCATTGAATGACATGGGAGAATATGGAGATAAACAATACAAACAGTGAAAAATAGAAATGGGAAAAAGTCAAGTATCTTCAGAGGAAAATTGTTCCTTACACTGTGATAATTATATTTGAGGCATAACACATCCTCTTACTCTGTGTCTCTTGCATTTATAAGTGTTGATTTATTCCACATGGTTGCTAACACATTGATAATAAATCATTGATTTGTAAGTTATTCCTGTCCTCTAGTTGTTTAAATATAGATTTTTTTTGTTTTAACTCTCTGAGCAGTTAGAAATTTTTATTTTACTTTAGAAAAGCTCCACCCACCTTCTACTAATATACATTCTGTCAACTGTATGCAGACAGTTCTCCAGGAGAGCTGATAGGTTCAGCCACAGAACAAATCTTAACAAGTTTGAGAAATTAAAAATCATAAAAACATGTTCTTTGCACAAAGTGATATGGGCCAGGGATTTAGCTCAGTGGCCTAAGCACCTGCCTTGCAAGTGCAAGGTCATGAGTTCAATCCCTGGTAAAAAGAAAAAAAAAAAAAAAAAGAAATCAATACAAAGGGAAAATTCAGGAATGCTAAAAATGCATGGAAATTAAACAAGATACAACAGAATGACTGTTTGGACAATGAAAATACTAAAATGAAAATTTAACAAGGCTCAAACCAAATGACTATGGAAATACCTATACTAATGCTTTTGTGATGCAGCAAAAACAGTTATTGTCTTGAAATAAACACATACTGTATAGCAAAAAAATCCTTTACTGAAGAATCTAACATTCCAGCTCAATAACCTAGAAAGAGTAACAACAGTCTACAAGACACATTGTAACAGAAAATTTAATATATTTCTTTGAAATTATTATAAACATACAAGTGAAAAATATGAACAAGATCTGAAGTACATGAAATATATAAACTATTTTTCCATCCATTTGTAAGTATATTACTAAATTTTACCCACATTCATAAAACATTTCATTAAAAATCTATAATATAGGAAGCGCTATAAAAGATATAGCTGCATGTATGTTTAGGTGTGTGGGATTGGTAACTATATTTCTAGGTTCTTGTTGCATTGTTGAACAGATCTGTTTGTACTCTCACTGCTTGAGGGTCCACTTTGTGTTCTTTAATTTTGTAACTTAAAAAACTATTTCTAAAAGAACAATATGTAATTTATCAACTAGTGATTTCTTACTGTTTATCTTCTTTTCTTGAAATTCTGTAATATTTCTATCATTTTTCTGTTTTTATCTCTTTACATAAAAATAAATAAATAAATTTTAAAAAATCTATATAAAAAAGCTGTGCATTTTATTAAATATGTACATCAGTTATTATCTTCTCTTTTCATTTTTACTGCAGTGAATTGAAATCAATTAAACCCAACCACTAATATATTTTTACATTCAGACAAATTTTTACTAAGTCATTCAGTTTCACAGACTTGGTTCAAACTTGTGATCTCCTTGATCCAGCCTCCAAGAGTTCTGGGATTTTAGGTGTACATTACAACATCAACTGTGTACTTTTATTCTTCTAGAATAACATAACTCAAATGGATTGAAATATAACCTTAAAACTTATCAAAATTAGAGCTGGGGATATAGTTCAGTGACAAAGGGCCTGCATTTCAAATGCAAGGTCATGAGGTTGATTACCAATGTGAAGAATGAATTACTGAAATTAAAAATAAGGTGAATTTGCAAATTAAAAAACTGAAATGTAAATAATATGAAACACAGAAAACATTCTGATTATAAAACTGAATTTCAAAAAAAATAAAATGGGTCTGTCAAGCTCTTGCACACACATTTTCTGAGATTTTATATAAATGAAACAATACAAATTACATATAACTCCATTTTCAAAATATATTAGTTTTGATTCTACACTTATTTTCATAAATATACCAAACTTTTTATATCTTTCAAAGTATGATTTTATAAAATGCACTTATATATTATTTTTCTTTTTGACTCCAAATATTCACACCTATATCATTTCTGCTCTGGTCAATCAAGTATATCTCATGGTTTTTATGGTTACACAGTTTATTCAAATCATTAAGTGACAGATATATGTGCAGAAGACAAGATGGTTTCATCCAGGCTTTTATTATGAATATTTTCAATCTCACAGAGCCAAGTCAGAACAGAAAAATTCATTATGCAATCTCTTCATTTTCTGTCCTTTTAAAATCTTGGATAATTTTAATCTGGCCTCAAATTTGATTGGTTTCTAATTCATCAGTATATGTATAAATAAACAGGTAGGCTCACATTTAAAAGAGATGAAGTAAGTGGATATAATTCTTACTTTTAAAAAATTTGTTACAAGACCATAAGTCTCCTGAAATATTTCTCCAGGGTAATGATTTTCATTTTTATTCTAGTTCATTAAGATGCACATCATAGATCCAGTTTGTGGAAATATTCAAAAATTGTCTCAATAACAAACAAACAAAAATAAAAAAAGAAACCTGTGCTGTCTTAAAAACTGAGAGTCTATCATTTGAATAAGATACATATGCAGCAACAATTTTATATTACAATAAATTATCCTGGTGCAAAGGAAGAAATACTACAGGATCTCATGTGTATGTGGGATATAAATCAAGTGCCCTCAGAAAAGCAGAATGTTGGCACTGGTGAACATGGCCTGGGGTGCACCGAGTAGATCTCCTCTCAGGAAGTAGTAAATTCTAGGGACATACTTTAAATTGTTGTA